>CAUYRH010092143.1:0-19408 GCA_963574655.1 Perodicticus potto | reverse complement strand
TGACATAGGAAGGAGGATGTGGACAGAGGGAGTCTACCTAGTTGAATGATTTCCCTCTAGCAGTCCCCCTCCCTGAAATAGGAAGGAGGATGTGGACAGAGGGAGTCTACCTAGTTGAATGATTTCCCTCTAGCAGTCCCCCTCCCTGACACAGGAGAGGAGGATGTGGACAGAGGGAGTCTACCTAGTTGAATGATTTTCTTCTAGCCCAGCTCCCTGACACAGGAGAGGAGGATGTGGACGGTGGGATTCCTTCATGTTTTCCAGTGCTGTGGTTTTGTCAGGGATGTGAAGGAAGACATCGGAGTTTGGGGTTTGAGCTAGAGTGTGTGGAAGGCTGGACCTCAGCTGGGTGGACAAGGAACAGTTGGTTGGGTAGGGAGGAAACAGGAGAGAAAAAAGACTTGATGTGTCAGTGAAAGTAATGAACAAGTGTGGCAAGAGTAAATGAGTGAGGGCCTGGAAGGATAGGAAGCTGTAGCCAGTGAGTGAACTGTCTGAACTTGTGAGTTCAGAGGCAGAGCAGTTTGGGGCATAACAAGATTCAAAGCATAGTATAGAAGTGACAATTGGGGAGTCCTGGGAAGTGTTTTGATGGTGACAACATCCAGAAACAGATACACAAAGTTATTGAACTAATTATCCATGCAAATGCTGTAATCAAATAAGTCTTAAACTCTAAGACAATAGCAAAATTTTGACTGAAAAAGATGATACCTCAGGTGCCAAATTCTGCGGTGAATAAAGAAGCATGCTTAGAAAGTAGATGGCTCTATTGAGGAGGGTTGGAGAATGGTGCAGCTAAATAACATCAGCTTAAACAGAGCTTTATCGACATTTAACTGTAATCCACAGTCCATGAGGTGCTGCATGGGCAGTGAAGGGAGGAGTCCTGGTCGATGGAACTTTACAGAAAACGAAATAAATTAAGGTAGTTGCTCCTACAGAGATCATTTGAGGCAGCAAACAAAAATCTTCACCCTTTCTTTGACCATGAATATACCCAAGAAATAATTATGTAATTTTTGACAAACACAGATACACATATTAGACATGTCAGAAGGAGAACCAGATGGGATCTCTCACCCGATATCTTCCTTGCTGCTTCTTGGGTTGTGTTTGTCTCAAACTTAGTAGAAAAGATTCTTTAAGTCTTCTTGCAAAGCCTGTAGATCTTCCATATACAAACCAGAAGCCAGTGTTGGGGTGATATATAGAAATGAAAGGAATTGGGGTAGGTGGTCTGGCTGTTCTGGCTGTAATGAAATAGACGAATCAACACCGATGTACCTTGGTTATTGTTCTGTGAATGATGTACAAACTATGTGAGCCTGGATGGAGACCTTTGAAAAATTGCCTACAAATTATAATTGTTATATTGTCAGTCCACAGGCCCGGATTGCATCCTTGATGAACAAGGTGGCAGCTGGTATGTGTCTAGTATGCAAGGAAAGTTCCTACCACCACCAGACCTGTGTTCTCATTCTGGGAGATGGTATATCTATTACAGAGTTTGAATAATGGTATTCTAGTAGACTCAGGATAGGAAAGGGTATAGTTGCCTGTTAAACCATACAGGCAACATGTCCTTACTTAGGGCCTGGACTCACTCCCCACATAGGAGGCATTGTATTCAGCATTCGTGTATGGCCAGATACACGGCCAAAGAAAGTTTTAGAGAGTGATGTTCAGAGTCTTGACATGGTCCTAGTGAACCACCAAGCTGCTTCTTAGAAAAGCAAATACCATAAGATGGAATAATTTATCTGTTTCTTTAGGCACTGCTGAGGCAGCTATGAAATTTCAGTGCCCGATACTTACCTATTGTTTCCTTCTAATCCGGTCCAATAATTCCAATTGCAGTTGAGAGGTATACTGTAGATTCAGACTTGAGTTGATTTAGATTCAACTTCTTAGAACCTGAGAACTAGAAAGAAAACTGACATAGGAGAACATTAGCCTGGCATTTCTAGCTATCTACTATAAATAATGATTATGAAATTCAAAGCTTTGAAAAAAAGGAGTCACTTTATTCTAACACAGTGTGGAGATATATAGATAGATAGACAGATAGGTAGATACATAGATAGATAAATAGTTAGAAAGATAGATATAGATAAAAATAAATTTACATATTTATTTGCCTGCCCAGAATTCTTACAGGCTATAGTTATCATACATTATATTCATGGGGCGGTTGACCTATGCACCACGTCTCAAAGGCAGTTTTTTTAGTGAGTAGCTTTTTGCATAAGTACAAGGACAGATGTCCTCCATCCCTGGAGTCTGAAGAGAGGATAACCTTTGTTTGTGTGTTGGAAGCATCTGTTTCAAAAAAGACTTAGGGCAGGCTGTGTACCATAGCTCAGTGTTTAGAGTGCTAGCCCTGCACAGCAGGGGCAGTGGGTTTAAACCTCCACCAGGCCTGCTTAACAAAAAAAAAAAAAAAGGTTAGGGGAAAAAAAGTAGAAAGGGGTATAACTAAAAGTGACAAGATCAATTCTTGAATTTCTGAAAAGCTACTGCTATGGCTGCATTCTAAACAAAATGCTTTCTTTCTTGAAATGGTTTGATAGTACAACAGTGAAGTTGGAGAAATGATATATGATCTGCAAATAACCACAAACCTCTGGATGTTGGTGATGGACTTCAATGCTCACAAGTAAAGGGTTTCAGATACCTTCCTGGGTATTACCAAAACCCTCTAATTAAATAAGATATGTCTCAGAAATTTGACATTCAGGTTTTTGAATATGTATTTCTAGATGGCCCAGTGTGGCCTAAACAAGTACTTACATACCTAATGTTTATTTTTATAGCTTCCTGCTGCACACCATGTAAATAGGCAATCCGGTTTAAATGATCAAGATTAATGACCCCCCACCATCAAAAGTATCTTTTCCCTACCTCTATTTTTTTTTTAACCTAGATCCTTTATATAAATTTCCTTCCTTTGAGGCCTTTTTTCCCTTAGATAGCTCTAATTTTTTACTGCTCTCTTCAGCTCTGTACAATGGAAACACTCAACTATGTAAAATCCCACTTATACTTTCTTGCTTTTATATTTGTGCATATTTTTATATAAACCTCAAAATAATCCATGCATCAGAGTGTTTCAGACTATAACCATCTCAGGACTTTGTAAACTCTTCAAATAATTATATCATTTCTATGAACAATTTTATATACAGAGACACAATTAAAAGAGGGACTTTACCTAACAAATGCAATCATTGTAACCTGGTTCTTAGTACTCAATGAAGCCGCAACAATAAAAATAAATTTATGTAAGTAGAACATCAATAGTTGAGCACCTTCCTACATTGAACATCTCCTTCAGTTGACCTAATTTTCATAGACCAGACATGCACCACATGTACGTGGGAGCACAGTTGGTCTAGCTCCTTCTGTTGGCCGACTTCCCATGTGTGACCACTTTGTTAGGGCCCTTTGTCTGGTAAACTTACAGACGTGCTATTGAACTTGTACCAACTAGAAAACAATTAATTATAAAACATTTGATATCATCTATTTGTAAAGAATACATTTTGCTGCAAACTAAAATAAAAGAAACTTTAAAATCCATTCTTATATTTAAATGATAGTTCTTTTCTCCGATGACATAGGAATTAGTTTCAGAAGAGACTATTTTCTGCAGGGACAAAAAGGGAAAGATTGCATCTCTGATTTATGTACTTAAGTCCATATTCTTAATTAAATCACCTTTTATGCTAATTAAAAATTGACAATTATATTATTGAGTAACATTTAAAACTTGAAGCTTTTTCTAATTAAATGTTCTCTGCTTTTTTGTAGAGCAACTCTAGCAAGAAGACCTTATGAAGCAGGAAAAATTTGTACTCGTTGTGGAAGCCATGACAGATGCACAGATTTTCTATGCAGTAAGATAAAGAAAATAACTTAAATATAAAAAGAAAACAATCATAATGCATTGGACAGCAAGGAAAATGAAATGCTTAAACACTATTTTTTTGTTGTTATGTTAGTATTCTTCCTGTGAACAGAATGTTATTACTATTTTATCAAAGGAGGATTAACAGAATATCATCCTTAGATTTCTCTGAACTTTTTCTGTGCTTCCTCACCCTTATTCTTACCCCTAAGGACATGCCATTGTGTCAGAAAGAAGGAATGAGAACTAAAAGTTATATTCTGAAAAGGTTTCACAATTCCTAAAACAGCAGCCTATTTGACAATGGCTACGTTAAAGGATAGGCTATTCTAAAATATTTCTAAAAAGAAAAAAAGAGTAGCAAATATTTAACAGCATTTTTTTCAGTTCTTTCTCTAAAAAGTAACTGAAATCGCCCCCAAATATCCACAAAGCGAAAAGTAGACAGTATGTTAGATTAAATTTTTCTTTTACTTTTTCTAACTATACTTAGAATATACAGTGCTTAGAAGAATGTGGTAGAGGAAAAACTCAGTCGGTAAATAGCATATTCTGCTTTTGTGATAAATAAAACCAAAACTAGTGGACGGTCTCATCGTAACACCACTGCTGGGGTAAATTCCACCCTAGCATTTCTGCTTTTGCTTTATTTAAATCAAGATACAAAGTTTTTCTCTTAGGAGCAGCCAAACATTGTGTGTTAGATCCTGAAGAGTATGACAGGGATCCGCATAGTGGGGAGAGAGCCTGAGTGGAGTGAGAAGGCTTCTGCACAGAGGTGTGGCCTTCTTGAGAAGGGAGAGCCCTCTGAAATGAACTGAGCATCCAGGCCTGAGGTCTGGTGTGGGGTCTCAGAGCCAGAGCAGGAGGAAGAGACGCCCATGCAGGGCTCAGCACGGGTGTCTGTGCCCAAGCTAGGTGAGGTAGGCGCTACCATGGAGAGAGGCTTGGCATAGGGTTTCTGCATCTGAGCAGATGAGGAGGTCGTCCATGGAGAGAAGGCTGCTAAAGCCCAAGCAGAAGGAGAAGAGTCACAGGCAGACATGGCTGACAAGAGATTTCAAAACCTAAGCAAGTAAAGGGGCCATCAGTGCTCAGGGGCAACCTCAGACAAAGTGGTAGATGAGAGAGGCGTTAATGTGGGGAAGATGACCTGGCGTGGATGGAATCAGAAAGGAGGCCACACATTGGGGAACCCAGAACTGAGTTTCAAAGTCTAGCAGGGTGGGCAGGTTTCCAAGTGGAAGCCCAGCCTTTAGTTGCCATATTACAAATTTTTCAATATAAAGATATTACAAATATTGGGCAGCACCTGTGGCTCAAAGGAGTAGGGCGCCAGCCCCATATGCTGAAGGTGGTGGGTTCAAACCCAGCCCTGACCAAAAAAAAAAAAAAAAACTGAAAAAAAATATATTACAAATATTGCATTGGATGTACTTATAGAATTATTTCTTGTTTTCTGAAATTCAAATTTCACCTGGTATTCTTTATTTTTATTTGCTAAATCTGGCTGCTCAACCAGCCTGGTGTGGGTGTCTGAGCCCAGGCAGGATAAGGAGGCCACTGCGTGGGGGAGGGTAGAGGCAGTGGTGGGAGTGGAAACACACTGACGAATCGATGAGAGGTAAATGAAGTAAAGATAGTGAGGGCTGGTTTTCTCACTGTCTGAAATAGAGTAAAGATATGTAAAGGAAGAAAACAAGCACAGATCTTATGGTGGTAAATCATTTAATTGCTACAAGTATTAGCAAGTAGGAATTTTAATAAATAAACATAGATTTCTATGTGTGTTTATGTATGCATCTATATATGTGTATTCCCCAGCTCTGAGAGGCCTTCGGAGAAACTGACCCCAAAGCAATAAGCACAACTCGTAGCGAGGTCTTGATTTCTTACTTCTAGTCTGCAAGAAAAGGCACCAGGGCTCATTGGGGTTTAATTCCAGAGTGGGGGTCTGAAAAGTGTACCAGTAAGATAAATCTAGACCATCTTTTCTTCTGCTCGAAACCAAGGAAGTACCCCCCAAAAAATGATAAGCATGTAAGAAAAAGGGCACAGATACCATCTTAGAGGGCATCTGCTAGTTAAATCTTGGGAAAGTGTGAAGACTGAAATAGTGACAACAGGGATCAATTATAACCTGTTGGGTAAAAGTGGAAGACATGATTTCATACTAATGGAGATTAATAAATGAATAAATTAAAAACTGATGAGAAAAGTGGATCTACCTAGTAACAAAGTAATTCCCATAAAAAATGTTTATCTGCTAAGAGGAAAAGAGTAACTTAACAGTAGAGTAGCCTGGCAGGCACCACCCTAATCAGGGGATCAAAGTGACTGTCATTAGTAATGGAAAACCATATCCCCCCGAGAGGATGCAAGAAGATCATGGCATCCCTTCTGTGGCATTTCTAGAAACGACACATAACCTAATCCAATAACAAGGAATCATACAATAAACCCAAATTGCAATGTTTTAAAAATTGAAGATTTGTTAACAAAATAACTGGCTCTTCAGTTTCAAAATGTGAAGATCATATGAGTCAAAGAAAGAGCATGAAAACTAAATGCAACATGTGGTTCTGAATGGAAGCTGAAGATGTGCTGATGTTAGTGTAGCAGTATTGATTTCCTGATTTGAATGATTGCATTGTGGTTATGTAAAAGATTATCCTTGCCATTTGACCCTATAATTCCTTTACTTGGTATATATCCAGATAACCAAAAATCACATTACAACAAAGATACCTGTACCAGATTGTTTATTGCAGCCCGATTCACAATTGCTAAGTCATGGAAGAAGCCCAAGAGCCCAACGATACACGTATGGATTAATAAACTTTGGTACATGTATAACATCTGCTTATCTTAATAAGACTTTGTCCCCAGGACTCCACTGAAACAACTTTTGGTAAATTGTGATCATCTCTGTCACCAGGAGCAAGAGGCAGACACCAGATTGAGGACGGTAAATAGCGAGAGAGAATGAGAAGGTCCACGGATCTCAACCTCTGTCTCCAAGCCTCTCTTATTCCAAGATATCCTCCCTATAGCAGAAATGGTCTCCAGGTCACATCTTCAATGTTTTCAGGGGCCTTCTTGTTATCAAACCCAATGATCAATTCCCAGACTACTGCACTCAGGCTATCATACAATATTTGACTCTGTTGTTTACCTACCTTGGCAGATATGGCATATTTCTTCTCTGACCTCTGGAAGACAAAAATATTCTAATTTTTCTTCTTCTCTATCATCTTTTTTATTGCTTCTCTCTTCTTTTTCTAAACACTAGAGGACTCAAGCCTTAGCACATTTCCTCTCCATGACCACTTGTCCCCTTCTCCCCTCCTCTCTGTTCCCCTGGGTCTACAGTCCCTTCAGCATCCACGGATCCAGAGTTGATATTGATGCCTGCATGGAAATGATGGCTATAAAGAAAAGGAAGCTGTGTTCAGTCACGGTATCTTACATTGGGTAATCCCAAGTCACAGGCCGTCTGTCATATGGCATCAGAAGGCCCAGGCAATTGTGGTTCATGTACCCTGGTTTCCTAGCAGATATACAGTTCCAACAATCTAGCATCGTGGAGGAAAGTAAAAAGAACCCTAATCATTACTCCCTGTTTCTGATTTATGAGAGCAAGGCTGTCCACCCACACATTGCTTGATGGACGCCAAGTGTCTTGCAAACTTTCGAGTAGCTTTTTTAGAAACTTACACTTTGATATATGTTACATCAGATCTTTTATGGGACAGAATTAATATATTGCTTGGAAATCATCTGTTTTCCTACTGAATGCACATACAATACTGCATGATGATAACATAAATATCCAGTTCTACTTTCATTTTGATGGGTAAGGGTGGATTTACCATACAATTTCACATCAAGTTTTGCAACTGTCAAATAATATATTCATACTTAGAGTTATCAAAGGACCTAAAGAATTACAGTATAAAGAATCCCAGATAATGGGTGCATTTTAATTTTCTGAACTGTGTATTCATACTTTCTTCAGAGATGCTAACTTGTCACAAACAGATGCATTTGAATTTATTATCCATTACCTACTTTCTGAAGCATTCAAACACTAGTTCTAAAATAGCCAAACGGCTAGAAGATAAGATAAAGAGATTGAATAATCTCAGAGCAGACTTAAGGATGTGCTGTGAGTGGGGACCAGTTTCCAGGAGGACTAAACCCCTGCATGTGACATTCCCACTCAGGTGGAAGAACCAGGCATCCCCGGGAGGGATGAGCAACGCAGAACGAAGCCAGCATGTTCTGGGCTCTGCAGTCTGGGGGCGAGAAAATGAGATGAAATGAAGCCTGGCATTTCTGGGTGAAATTGTAAAGATTTCTTGCAACTAAACTGTGAAAGTGAGGCAGCCTGGTGTGGCAGTAGAGCACAGTTTATGGAGACAGGCCACTTGGTCTGGAATTCCAGCCCTGTCACTTACCAATTGTATGACCTGAAACTAGTTAGTTAACCTCCCTGTGTCTCATTTTCTTTATCTGTAAGGTAACAGTATCTGCTTAGTAAAGCTGTTACTTAATTTATCGATCTTCTTAACAGTATCAGCTTTGCGAAGATCAATAAATTAATGCAGTTTCTCAACATGGGTACTATTGATATTTTTGTCCAGATAATTCCTTATGAATGGGGATAGGAACAGGTGAGCTTTCCTGTGGATTATAGAATATTTAGCATCATCTCCAGTCTCTACCTATAAGACAGAGTAGCTACACCCTCTCTCAAGTTGTGACAAGCCAAATTATTTCCAGACAATGCACTGGCTGAGTTTTTTTCTAATTCTTAGTGTTGTGTTCAGCATACAAGGAGTGCTATATAAGTATTTGTTAAATAAAACCTATAATAAACTGAGAGCAACATGTTAAAATCAGATGATAGAAATAAGACTCAGATGGGCTAGACAGATGCAATCAATGCAAGAAAATAAGTTATTGGTTTTTCTCAGTTGATAGATTTCTTCCTTAATCAATGATCAAGGGCATCTTATTTAGAAATAATTTCCTAGGGATTGCATCCTGAAACCCACGCCTGCTATTAACATTGAAAACTCTCTTATAGCCACCCAGAACCTTAGATTCCTTAGGACCAGGCCTTGTTTATAATTAAACCTAAGTGAAGTGTATAGAGATTTCATCCACACCATGTCTCTGTGATTAAGACTTAGTAATGGTCTCCTCTTTTCCTTAATAAGTAGGTGTTTATACCAGGGGGTAGAATGGAAAATCTTAAGATTCTGATACACAGAACAAACACATTAGATTAGAAACACTCCTTGCATAGTACCATCTTACCAAGAATCAATTTCTTTTAGAGATTAAGGGAAAAATAAAGAACAAATGTAAATATAGACATAGATATAACAAAAAGAAAAAATACATAGACACAGAGACACATCTCATTGGTTCATGAGAAAGAATAACTCCCCACTTGTATGTGCACAGGAATGACACAGTCTTAGAATGCTCAAAGTCTATGATTTCTAAAAATTTACGACCCTTTAGAGATTTCTTTTGGATCCTATTTTATGAGTGTCTTGACGTTCCTCTGTGATATACTATTGCTCATATTACTGAGCCACCGGAATGAGATAAAATAACACTGTAAATTCTCCTACCCATCTCAATAATATGGTAACTTTTAAACCCAATTATGAGCACCTAAATGTCATCTCTGCTAAATATTTCACTTCTTATCAGTGTAATCACTGTTAATAAGTTCATTTAGTTTAAGGAAAGGAAAGAGATCATGACTTGCCAGGTCCTGATATGCAATGATAGGTGGAAAAACACATAAAGTTATCCACAAATTTTAGGTTGACTCATTAAGATCCTTTACATTTTGTAATTGGGTTAAAATACAGCCTATTAAGAAATATGCTTGATGTTCTGGGTCCTGTGAGTTTTTTTTTTTTTTAATGTGAAGGCAATTTGAATTAATGAATTATAAATGACTCTTTTCATTAGTATATTTGGTTTTAAAATTTGAGTCCTTGGCTCAAGGGAGTTCATCAATAAAAAATAGTCCATGTTTGCCTTTGATTCAAGTATGTCCCAGAGCATAATTTTATTAGGAATTTAAGCAGCAGCATTACCAAATGACTTTAAGATCTTGCTACATTTAGTGGGTGATCTGGAAGCTAGCAGGAAAAACTAAAGCTCATACACTATCCCTGAAGCTCACTGAAGGGAAAACTAGATGGAACCAATAGACTGAGGACCTGGAACATTGAAGAAAGAAATAAATTTAAAGCAAAGAGAATGGTGGAGACAAATATGGATAGAGAATATAGTGAGAATACAGAAAGATGATGACAATACTACCCCCAAAAGATATAGTATTTCAATGGTATTGAAAAGTGGGATATATTATCAATAGAGATGCTAAACATCACAAATGCATCAATTTTCTACAATTAATCTCCCCTTATAATTTATTTGTCTATGTGCCTTTCCCTATTTGATGGGCAGACAAAAATGTGCTCTTCATCTTTGTGTCATGAGTGTTAAGTACTCAAGATGCATCAGTTTAATGAGTGAATAAACTTGACCATGTGCCTTCCACAGTTTAAAGGGTGATGAAAAAATATTGAGTATGCCCCCCTAAGCTGTAAGCCAATCATTAGCCTCTCAGCCCACAATGAAGACAATCTCCTCCTAGTAGCCCAATCATCAATTTTCACAAAAATTCTTTGGAAAATATCTGAGAAATAAAAATCATGAAAGTTCTGCTTTTACTGGTAGACATTATCATGTACAAAGGCTTGGAGGACAATTAATTATAGACTAGGCTAGATAATATATCTAAGAGTGGGCTTAGAGAAATACATTTTTAAGAAAAGTCATTCGCTTATACAGGGACTTTCCATATGCTATCCCATGATGTAATAATAATAAAAACCACCATTAATGGAGAGTTTGCTCTGCTATGGTCACTAAGTTAATAGCTCTATATAGTTTTTCTCACTAAATCCTCCCAATAGCTCTTAGAAGGATGCAATTCATTGATCTTTGTTCATTTGGCTGGGCCTTCCCTGCTGAGATCCTGGGATCCAACATCTTATCTCTTTGTGACCTCTACCAAAAGTTTTCAAAACTCATAGAAAATACAAAAGCAGGTCAGATATATGTACAAGAACATAGGGTCCAAAACGTATTAAAAAAAAATCACAGTTGCGGCAAACTAAGACCAATAATTAAATTAATAATAGAAGATACCAGATCTGACTAAGACAGACCGTGGAAAAAAACAATAAAAAAAGAAGAAAAGGTGTATGGACTTACCTGGGATCATAGTTGGTTGGGATAAACAAAGAAGTACTGGAAAAAGCTCCTCAAATCATGGGCTGCTCTGGCAGGGTTCCTTTGGAAGGCCTTAACTATACCCACTGATTCACTTTGGTGAATACTGAAAAGCAGCCTCCCATGAGAGAAGCAAAAGCTTTCTTCCCTAGTGGCTTGGAAGGTGAATTAAAAGCACTGACCCAGATGCAAATGGGAAAATCAAATACAGTTATTTCTACCACTTCTATCACTGAAATATGGAAACAGCATCAGAATCCTGGCTCAAATAGTAAACTTTGAGAAACATAACATGTCAGATAGGAAGGTTCATTATAGATTGTTTCCATGCCCACCACTTTATTTTCATTAAAGCCCATACTCAATTTCATTTAGCAGGGGAGGAAAGGAAAAATTAATCCAGCAGATTGAATGTGGTACCAATACGGGATCCAGCTCTTGGACAAATAAAAAGATCTACAGAGAGGTAATGTTTTTAACTTTCTGGAAACTGGCCTATACCTTCCAAATACATACCGCACATCTGGCTTCCTGAACTCCGCCACTAATATAGTTTTCTTTAGATGGATAAATAAATCTCCCAATAAGTGAGCCCTGGAGAAGGTTAAACAACATGAGGGCTGCTCTACAAAATGGGCTTTGAAACATGGTTAACATCGGAGTGAAGTGAGTTAGGAGGCAGCGCAGTGGAACTAGCGACTGCAGGATTCTCAGGCACCTGCTCTGTGGAATCATGGCACAGTGAGCCCCCAAGCAGGAACTGCACAAAACGTCATGCAAAGATGAAAAAACAGCTGCACAGTGAAGAAAGAGTAAGAAAGGGTGATACAGACAGAAAAACGGCAAAAACTTATCAAACAAAGAAGGGAGGATGGGAGCTCATCTTTACTCATTACCTGTTATGGTCCTGACACCACGCCAGCCATTGATATGCTATTTCATGATGTACTAATCATAAAAGCCACTACTAACAGAGAGTTTGCTATCTCCCGGGCACTAAGTGAAAAGCTCTCTATTCCTTATCTCATAGAATCCTCCCAGTTGCTCTACTGTACTCTTATTTTGCATATGATGGAACACAATTTAGACAATGTAAGCATCTTGTCCAAGTCCATACAATAACTAAATTATGAAGGGAGGATTTGAACTCAGGTCTCTCTGACTCCAAAGTAGATATTTCCACATAGGATCTTCCTATGTGGCCACAAGGCAGAGACACATGTAAAGAAGAACTCCAGACAGAGTGGAAATCATCAAGAATTCCTTATCAATTCTTTAAGACAATGTGTACATCAGCATAGGTAACATTACCTTAGAATTTTCTATAGCAAGGGACAGTGGTGCGCACATGTATGCCTGTCTTATCCAGCGTGTGAATCCTGTAATCATAATCCTGATTTGCTTTCTGAAGGACCTTAGCTTTGAGACAAGTCTGCAACACTTGCATTGGATTTATTCCAAGGTAGCACATTTTCTCTCCCCCACCGCACTTGTTACCCACAGCATGCGTTCGCGAGATGTCTGGCCAGGTTTAGGGGTACAACTAGTGAATGTAGAATAGGATTGTTTTTCTCTCTGAGTCAATTTTCCTGGTTTCTATGGGGAAAGAGTCCATGCTTTTGGCCTTATTAGCACCCTACCAACTGAGCTCACTGACCCAGATAAATATTGTCTGTCTGACATGTGCTTTAGGAATAATAAATATGCAAAACTATAGACTCTGTCCTCAGTTACAGGCCTTCACTGAGAGAATTAGAGATTGGAATAACCTCACTGCCACACAGCCCCCAAATTCCCCCCAAATCATTCCTGTTTGCCTTTGTTCTCTACCCTACGATTTGTTCTCTGTGCTTTTAAGATTCTAATAGCGCCTTGGTTAAGATAAGGTTAAAATTAGTTTGCATTTGCTGCCCACACAGCAACTGATGGCAGGGAATTTATCCTGAGAGCATACTGCACAGTGGGAGAAGCTGGCTCAGAAAGTGCCCGAGATCATCTGGAAAGTGGAAAATGTTTGTGATGGACATAGGAAAGAATGATAGATCACCATAGATTGTGATCTTACACACACACACACACACGCTACTTCCTGAACAAACACAGGGCAAAGGGCCAGAAGATGGGGGTCACAGCTACAGGTAAAAAGAAGGGAGAAGGGAATGTCGCATAAAAATAAAGCTGCTGTGATAGCAAGAAGGAGTAGACTATCAGTGAGAAAGGAGGCATGGGGCCAACCTTCTTAGGAAAAATAATCCCACTATTGTTATAGATCTTCTATAGATGTTAGTTTTTCTAGAGTCTAGCTTATTCATCTGGGAGTATAAATCCAAGCCATTTTTCTTCTTGAATTAGAAGATGCATACCTCATTTCTTTTCCTCATGAAAACCTGTAACTTAAGAAAAGTCGGAATGCTTCTAATTAACCTGATTTGTTCATCATTTGTTCATCATAACCTGACAAGCCCTTTATTTTAACTTAATAATAAAATCACTGACACTAAAAGAATAATGCGAGGAATTAAAAACGTAAAGAAAGCCACTGAAAGTCATTTGCTTTCATTGAAATGTTTTTGTGCGTATGGCATGGATAGCCACCAAAAATGTTTGTGTTTAGGTAAATTTTGTAAAACGTTTTTCTTTTTACAAGAATTGTGCTTGTTTGTGTTTAGAAGTGAGCAGTATGAAAGCTAAAATGAATTTGTATTTTTTGAGCCCAGAGTGGTAAAATGCAGTACAAAATTATGAAAAGAGGAAGCCGTCAGAAATTTTAGAACTGCTCAGTGTGTAAGACTGCAGAGGCCCAATCATCATAAACTAAAATGCATTTTAATAGTCATTTTCATTTTATGTAAAGTTCTGGTGTATTGAAGAAGTTCAGCAGGTAGGAGATCACAAAATGTGGTTCTATGACTGTTGTATTGCGAAACATAAAGCATCTGGGGAATAAATAGACATTCGACAGGAGTTCTTTATCTTGGCAAGTTTATGTGGGGCTAATCTCAACTAAAGCTCTATAGCCCACTACTGCAGGGACTTAAAGGTTTAAAATATTAACACAGTACTTTCTCCCTTAGTATGCGAAGCTCTCCTTGGTTAATAATTTAACCCACAAGTTTTTGTGTTTCCATGCAAGTCTCTACTTCTGTTGTGCTTGTAGATTTAGAAAGATCTAGTCTCTAAACACTCAGGGGCAAAGTACTTTCTTTTTTATCTTGGAAATACTAGTCAAAAACAACCTCAACCCATGTGCAGAGAGAGGTGATCAATTAAATGAAATGCCTACCTCTACCCACCTCCTGAAAATGCATCAGACTCAAGCTACCCATGACAAAAATGGGTACAGCATATAGGTGAGGTGAGGTGTGAGAAGTTGAATTGGCCACAAAAATGTAGCCTACAATGGGCAAACAAACTATAGGCCCTCACTATTTCACTTCTAGAAGCTTCCATGGGCCACTTCATCATGTCATGGATGTTGATTGTGAGGTCCATGAAGAGGTAGGGAAGGAATAATTTCCATCAGTTCCTATATGTAAATATTCCTGAAGCCTGATATCTTAGTCTGTTTCTGTTCCTATAAAGGAATACCTGAGGATGGGTAATTTATAAAGAAAAGAGGCTTTATTTTTTTTTTTTTTTTTTTTTTACAGTATACCCTGTAGTGACAATTGGGATAACAAATTTGTCAGGTATAGATTTAAGACTCACTTGTCTTGTAGCAACTTGTTTTTTATAAAGAAAAGAGATTTATTTAGCTCAAGGTTCTGCAAGCTGTACAAGAACAGCACCAACATCTGTTTCTGGTGAGGGCTTCAGGCTGTTTCCACTCATGATAGAGGTGAAGCAGAAGCCAGTATGTGTGGAGTTCACTTTGTAAGAGAGGAAGCAAAGGAGAGGGAGGAAGGTTGCAGGCTCTTTTTAACAATCAGCTGTCACAGGAACCAGAAGAGAGAGAGAGAACTCACTATTAACTCACTCATTAAATCAAGGTTGACACCAAGCCATCCATGAGAAAGCCATCCCCATGACCCAGACACCTCCTACTAGGCCCCACCCCCATTGGGAATCAGATGTCAGCATGAGATTCAAAGGAGTCAAACAAACTATATTCAAAATATAGCACCTGGTAAGGTGATCTGGGCATTTATCAGAGTGGTAAGGTAGAATTACCAATATCAATAGTTAAGAGCTGAAAGTCAACTTAACAAGGTGATGTTGAAAGCAATAGTTGGTGTTTTGAAGCATAGCTTAGGAGTTATATTTATAACTATATTTATAGTTATATTTATTTTTATATATATCAATTAGTATTGAATTCAACTCTCTCAAAAAAAACTTGAAAAATTGGAGATTATTATTAGAGAAAATTGGAGATCATTCTCACGTAACCAGAAGTTCAGTTGCAGGCAGTTTGGGGCTGGTCTGATTACTCAAAGATCTTACCAAAAATCTGCATTCCTTCTAGTTTACTGCTGTCTTTTTGGCTGCAATAGGGCTATTGAAGTTATGAGACACCATGTTTGTGTCCAGCAGGAAAGAAGAGGATAAGCGAAGGGCAAAGAATAGAGAGAGAAAGTCTTCTTTTCATGAAATTTTGCCTTTTTATGTGTGAAAGAAAGCCTCCAATAGGGAATTACGCTTACATTTCCCTGATTAGGATTATGTTATAAATGCATCATCCCTAGTGGAACGGGAAATTGAGAATTCAAATATTTAGCTAATGTCTATCTTACATATCAAAGAGAAAAATGAAGGATAAGGGAATTGCAATAGGTGTTGAATAAGCTGACCACAAAGTAGAAAGTGGAGGTACCAAGCCACAAGACTATCAAGCCCAGGACATCGAGGACGACCCATATATAACTCATGAACTGATCAAAAGCAAGACAGACTAGGAACAAACTCACCCTCAAGAAGACCTGATGATCTTGTTTTAATTGGAACAAACCCATCATGAAACATACTTAGTTCACCTTGAATGAGGTATCAGCAGCAGCACACTAAGAAGGTGCTATAAGAAGATCTGATTTTATATTATCTTTTTGTAACTTACACTTGCCTCCCTCTGCTGGAATTATTTCTGCTTATCCATCCTCTATTGTTCTCATACCATCCAAAATCCTACATACATGGCAATAAACCTTGAGTGCTACATAAAATACTACAACATTTTTACGTCAATACAAGTTCTGATTTCAATGTGTTTCATATGCAGTGCTCAGTGATTAAGTTAGGATTGTCTGAAAATATATAATAGTGTCCTCGGTTCAGTTACTAAAAAGCTCAGGCTACATTACATTTTCAAGAGTATAAATGTACCTAATCACGGAGCTAGATATAGGAATAAAAGGTACAGTAAGACATGGTAGACCAGCAGATGCTGGGAATTAGGCGAGCACACGAGTAGGTCAAGCACCAAGCTGTGTCGAGAGGAGCAGATTTAGTTGTAAGCAATTTGAGGACTCCAGACCAGCATTCCACAGAGCAGCAGTGTTCGAAGCGTGATCCTTGGACAAGTAATATCAGTGATTCCTGGGATCTTATTAGAAATGCAAAGTCATGGGCCCTACTCAAGATAAATTGGATCAGAACATAGTAAAGTGTTGTCCAAGAGGTCATTTAGAACCTGAGATCTGTGGGGATTTAGAGAAGGACTTGAAAGGTAGCAGGATATATCACCCCCAAATAAGCCACTTGGGCATAAGAATTATTTTGTTCAGAAGGCAATTGAGAAGACAGATACAAGTAAAGTTCTGTGCCCTTCCCCTATTTGCCTAAAAACCCAATACAAATTTATAAAGACTTCCTCCCTCTCCTCTGTGCCAGGGAGAACAGAAGTCACTTACCAGAGAAGACTCCAGACCCTCATTATCCCAGAGATGGCACCACAGAAATCTGGCTAACAAGCACTGTTCACTAGCCCTTAACTTGCATTAGTTTCCTTCACATGATTGCCCTTCCACAATTTGCCAGCCCTAGAAACTCAAAGTTCCTTTCCTTTGTATTGTCACTTTTCTAAAAAATTACATTCTGTTACTATGATAGTATGTAAGCCCAAGTCTATCGACCCTGTGAGTTACTCAATTCTGAGTACTCCCGTGTGTGTGATGCACGTTAACCCATCTCTGCTTGTTTTCTTCTCATTCATCTGTGTTTTGTCAGTCTAACTTACAGATCTCCAGCCAATCGATCTGAGATGGGTAGAGGGAAAAGATTTGTTTTTCTTTCATACTGAAAGTTTATTCAGAGATAAGTGCTTTTAATTTCTGAGATGACCAGGAACATGGGTAAGTGTTCAGGACAAAGTCAAAGCATAAATATTCTATTATGAGCAAATGTTAGACAGGGGCTGCTGTCAGTGGGGACTTAATGCCATTTCCCAGGACCTTCTCCCTGAATTTTCCCTCAGACAACCCTGGCAGCAAATGAGAGGACCACCTGGGTAGTTAGAAGTCAGACCAATTAAGTCCCACCTTCTGAGGGAGTGTTCCAGGCTTTGGAATCTTTAAGAATCTCTCCAGGAGGTTGTAAATGTTGGTCAGAACTAATGGCTTTGGTTTGGGGAAAGAAAGAGCTATGAAGAAGAGACATTCTAGAAAGGAGCTGATTGACTACCCTTTTCTCATCTGTAAACTGGAGAAAATTATAGTACCTACCTTATACATGCCTGAGATAATATATAGAAAGCAGAAGAGTTTCTGGCACAAAATACTCAATAAACATGTATTTTTCCATATTTCTTATGTTAAAGTAGGCTTCCTAAGAATGAGGGCTGTTTACGAAATTAACCGTAGCACCAAGTGCAGTATACAGCAATCAAGATAGAATAAATTCTCACTAAATAAACAGATATTTTCAGTTTCCCAGGTTTTAAAATGAAAGCTAAGCATATTCTCAACATACCATTATCACAAGATGAAGTGAAGATGCATAAGCTCAAGTTCCTGAAGCACATTTTTGTGCTTCTTAAAATAATTTTTTCCTCTAGAGCTGTGCTGTTAATATGTGGCTGCCGTGCACTTGAAATGTGTCTAGTGCAAACTGCAATGTGCAATAAATGTAAACTACACAAAAGATTTTGGAGGGTTAGTATGACAATATGAGGTAAACTCTAATAATTTTTAAATTAATTATATATATTATAATATTTTGGACATTAGGTTAAACAAAACACAATATTAAAATTGATTTCTCATATTTCTTTTCCTTTCATTAAAATGTGGTGCTAGGAAATTTTAAGTTACTTATGTGGCTATACATTTTGGCTTCACTTTTATATTTCTGTTGGAAAGTGCTGATCTAGAAGTCAACAGTACTATGATGTTTCTATTTCATTTGATGGCTATGACAGAAGCAACAATTGTTAGGGACATGACAAAATCAGCCGGGCCCTGATTTTTTTGAGTTATAGTGGGCAAGGACTAACAGTAGCATATTATAGAGAAAGCAAAAGATATCATGACACTTAGCAAAGCAAAACAATTGGTTTTTTAAAGGCAGTTATCTAAGATTAGCATGAAAATAGTTTTTTATCTGACCTGAGCTTAATGCTTACATATTCAGTATGTGCTATCCATTACAAGACTTTGCAAAGTTATTGATTGCATATCATTTGTCTGAAATACCTACATCAACATAAGTACTTTAACATCTGTGTTTCTTCAACTGTTTATAGCTATAACAATATTCTTCACAAACTTTACTGTTCACTATCTGAAGACTTTTACTAAATGAAATTTTGTCAGCATATTAGATATATTGATAGATCATCAACTAAACTTCCCCTTTCTGAGTCTCCCCCATTCTGTGCAAGAGCTTCACGTGCCAGGCACTTTTTGAATAAGCTTGCTGATAAAGGTAAATGTGTATGTGTCTTGTACACAAATGGAATAATGGTATGGTGTAAGATTTGGTTGATTATTTTCTTGAACTCCTACTTATCATTAAAGACTTGAAGGTTTTTAAATTAATATTAAATTGAGTTGAATAACTGATCACAGGTTTTATTTTTATTTTATTTTATTTTATTTTTTTTTTTTTAATTATTTTTTATTGAGTCATAACTGTGTACAATGATTCAAGCTTGGAGTACAGTGTGCGGGCTTCCCATACAATCGGAGATATTTTTATCCACCTGATTAATGTAACATTCATGATATTTTC
>CAUYRH010092141.1:0-34449 GCA_963574655.1 Perodicticus potto | reverse complement strand
CATAGCTTTCATCTCATTTACTTAATCACAGTGTTAAGACATTTGTGTTCTATACTTGATAGATTTGACTTGTACCCTTGCAATATGCTCCATAGGTGTGGTCCCACCATGAACCCTCCCTTTATCGAATCACTCCCCTCCCTTTCCTATCCCCAAAAGAGGTATATTTCTAAATCAAGACACTACCCAGCAATTAAGTATAATGAACTAAGTCTGCATTTATCAACACTGACGGTTCAAAATCACACTATTATGTTAAGCAAGTTGTAGGAAAATACCCATAGTGCTTGTTTTCTACCTTAAACACAGAGAAATCAATATTACCTTGTTTTAAGACAGTTATTCTCATTACGAAAATAATTTTATGGTTGGGGGTCACCACAACACAAGGAACTGTATTAATTGGTCGCGGCATTAGGAAGGTTGAGAACCACTGTTTTAAGACATTACATAGGAGTGTGTGTACAAAATTACAAGTGTAAAATAGATGGGAGGCCCCCCACCACCACATTCC
This sequence comes from Perodicticus potto, assembly GCA_963574655.1. NCBI lineage: Eukaryota > Metazoa > Chordata > Mammalia > Primates > Lorisidae > Perodicticus > Perodicticus potto. The sequence continues at coordinate 33,935 of CAUYRH010092141.1, read as the reverse complement.
TGGTGGCACAGGTAAGGGAAGGGAGGAATTTAATGGGAGGATGAGGAACAAAAGAAAATTCAACTTTATCTATAATTTTTTTTTTTGAAAAAAACCTTGAAGCAAATAAAAGAAATGTTACCAACTGTCAGTTCAGGGCAGGGTACACACTGATGTGTGTTATTGTATCTCTGTAGTTTTTAGGATTCAAAGCTTTCTCAAAAGGAATTTTAAAAAATCAGGAGTAATTTTTGGCAGTATTTAAAAAGCATATTAGAAAATTTTAAGTGTTATGAATACTTTATTCATGATGATAGCAAGATAGGTCATCAGGACACATAATGTTAGGTTTTCCCAGCTTATCTAAAAGCAAAGAACTTGACTGGCTTCCCGTAAGTCTCTGTCCAGCTTTGCAGTAAGCGAAACCAGGCACAGGGAACACAATTGAATGGAGTGTGTGTGGAGCAAGACTGTAGCTCACACTCGGAAACGCTCAGGCCCCTCTGCTGCAGCCCATGCTGACGTGCGCTCTAAGTCTTCCTCTCTCTATCTTACCTGTCGCTGTCTTCAAATGCATCATTCTCTTTCAGTAAAATTGCCAGCTGCAAGGCCAGCTGTTCTTTTTCTTCATGAATCTTCTCCCTTGCTGCTCTTTCGGCATGAAAATCAGAACAGTAAACTTCCATCTGTTAGAGGAAAAAAAGACACAGAAGTTACTATGTAGATGAATGTGGCTTCTCTGCAGCTCTCTACCCATTTGTGAGGTGAAAAGGTAGAGCTACATCCTCTGATAGGCTTGTAAATCACAGACACATGTTCCTGCTGGAAACCACTGTAATAACCCCAATTCCCAATGACAGTCCAGTGGTAGATATAAAAGTGTGTTCAGTTGTGCTGTAAACAATTCAACCCTGCAGAAGGGTGACCAGAGCTATAAAATGTACTGCATGTTTCCAGACAGCTAAAAAAGAGGATCTTGAAAGTTAACACCATAAAGAAATGATGAGGTGATGGACATGTTAACTTCCTTGAATTGATCACCATACACTGTACCCATGTATTGAAACATCACACTGTGCCCTCATAAACACGTACAATTAGGTGTCAATTAGAAACAAAATTTTAAACATCAAAAAAAATTATCAAGTAAAAACAAAACACTTAATAGTAAATTGCATGAATTGAGCATTATTCTAATAGCAGTTTTTAACTTTCTGTGCTTTAGACAGTATGGCACCAGAGCAAAGATATCCAAGTAGATGAAAAGGACGGTAGAGAGTCCAGACACAGACCCATATATCCCTGGCCACAAAGATGATGAAAAGGGCAGCACAGCATTTAAGAAAACATGGAGAACAGTCAACTGGATATTCACGTAGGCAAAAATAAAAATCTTTACTTCTACCTCAATATAAAAATGCCAATTTCAGATGGTTTGTAGATGTTAATGTAAAAGGTAAAAATAAAATTTTAAGAAGGCAACACAGGAGAATATCTTCATTGGCCTGGGGTGAACGCTTCTTAATTAGTACACCAAAAGTACTAATCATAAATGAAAAGACTGATAAATTGACTACCTTCAAATTAAGAACTTTTGTTCCTCAAATACACCTTTATGAGAGTAGAAAGGCAAAAATAGGCTCAATGCCTGTAGCACAATGGTTATGGCACCAACCACATATACTGAGGGTGGCAGGTTCAAACCCAGCTCAGCCCTGCTAAACAATAATGACATCTGCAACAAAAACATAGCTGGGTGTTGTGGTGGGGCCCTGTAGGCAAGAGAATCGCTTAAGCCCAGGATTTGGAGGTTGCTATGAGCTGTGACATCATGGCACTCTACCCAGGGTGGCATACTGAGACTCTGCCTCAAAAAGAAAAGACAAAAATAATGGAAAAGAGTTGTATGTGGAGTATTTATAGAACACATAAATAAAATCAAGAAAAAGCCACGCAAACCAAAAGAAAAATGGGCCCTTTGCAAAAGAGAGTATTTAGAGGGCCAATAAACATGTGAAAAAGTACTCAGCCCCATTAGTCATCAGTGAAGGGTAAGTTAAATGCGAGACCACTGCACACCCACCAGAGTGATTAAACGTAAAATGACAGATAATACAGGTATTGGTAGGATGTAGAACAATGGAAACTCTCTGTCGGTAAGAGTGAAAATCGGTCCAACCACTTTGGAAAACTGTTTGGCATTACCTTTAAAAGTGAGTAACATGCTTAGCCTATGAACCAGCAATTCTACTCCTAGGTGTGTACCCAACAGAAATGAGTGTACATGCAAACAGAGGGACATCACAGGAATGTCACGGCAACATTAAACATAATGCCACCAACCAAGTAACCCAACTTCCTACCCACAATAGAGCAGACCAATAAAATTCATTCAGCATATGCACTTAAACATTTGGTGCACTTTCCATGTTTCAATATAAAAGTTTTAAAACACTCATTGGTGGAAAAATAGAAAAACATTTTAAACTCCGTCACTTTCCCATTAGAGAACGCAGTCAGGGCTGGCCTGGGTTTCGGACGTGTCTCACCTGGGCCCTGAGGACACTCATGGTCTCCAGGTCCTCCTCCTGCTTGGCGATGGTCTGCTTCATGTCATCCATCTGAAGCTGTTTGGAAGCCAGGGCCTTCTCTGCCAGCTCCAGTTTTTCATTCAGTTCCCGCAGCACTGCCTTATCCACTTTTTCTGACTGACAAAGACATGTTTATTCTATGAATGGTTTTGCAATAATTTAGCCTATCTAATTCAGTAAAACATTAGATAAAAGTTTATTATTTATTTATTTATTTATTTATTTTTTAGAGACAGTCTCACTTTATCACCCTCTGTAGAGTGCTATGAAGTCACAGTTCACGGCAACCTCTAACTCCTGGGCTTAGGCAATTCTCTTGCTTCAGCCTCCTGAGTAGCCAGGACCACAGGCACCCGCCACAACGCCCGACTATTTTTTTGTTGCAGTTTGGCCGGGGTGGGTTCGAACCCACCACTCTTGGTATATGGGGCCGGCACCCTATTCACTGAGCCACAGGCACCACCCCAAAGGTTTATTTTTTAATTGTCAGCTCTAAACTAGTCTGTTAAGTAGCAATGCTAACTTGTCAAAAAGTTATATTCATTTAATTTATGGCTTGAAAATAATAATTTCCTCATGTAAAACACGAATGTACAAAAAAGGTAATGCTAACATCAGGGAAATAATAACAACCCCCAACTGAAGAGACTGTGACTCACTGATACTGTTATTTTTTCCACAAGTTACTTTTCCTTTGTAAAGTCAGTGGAAAAGAAATTATTTAAAATCTATTAGGTTCCAGAGAGGAAAACTGTTCCATTAAAAAATAAATGGAAAAACAAAGAATATATTTATAAGGATAAAATTTCAAAGACCTCAGCTAATTCAAAGCTGCCATCTATAGTGAGAATCTGTAGATAAAGATATTATGTTGGGCATTTTTAGTTATTTAAATTGCACACAGCAATTAGGGTGGGGGGGTGGTCCCAAGTTCACTGTCACCAGGCAAGCTGGACATGCACAGTTCCATGTAGATGTCCCCTTCAGCCCATGGTCTTAGCTCTCCTACAAATTCACCCTTAGAAATATTTAAAAAATATTAAAAGTTTACTCCCAGACTGTAGGATATGAGGGCCATCTTCATTCACAAAAAGGACATTGTATACATGTGGAATATCAGAACTTATAAACATTTAGACACTACAAATAATAAATTGGAAAACCTTTGAAATCAGACTTAGTTAAGGGTTCATGCAACTATTTTATATACAAAATGTTCAGAAGTTTCTATTCATTGCTAGATTTTTGTCTAGGATTACCTCTTTCTTTTTTAGTTCCTCAATTATTTTCAATGCATTATGATGTTCTTGAAGAAGTTTGTTGTGTGTCAACTGAAGAGTGGCTAATTTTGACCTAGTAAAAAAGATATTGGAAAGAGCATAGAAACTTATAATCTTACCTCCCAGCCTTTTTCTGAACACTCAAGAAGCAAAATCTTCATGCCTACCCTTATTATCCCACCACTGACTAGCATTTCTCACTCTTAAAGAAAATAATCTTTTCCAAAGATTTTTAAGACAGAATGCAAATAATTTTGTAATAATAAAACTTTTACATTTTATTCCCTCTGAAAAGTCTCCCAGTACTCTTTCAAGTAAACAAAAAAGAAATGTTCTGAATTTATACTCAAATCCTAATTCCAATCTCTTTTTAAAAAGCGAGCCCATCTCCTTTGACAAGTTGCTATTCCATCGCAGCATACTCACTTTTCTTCTTCTGTTTTAGCTTGTTCCATCTTTATTTCTGATCGCATGCTTTCCACTTGTAGCTCTAACTTTTTGTTATTATAAACAAGCTCTTGCTTTTCATTCAGCTCTGATGGGGTTGCAGAATTTTTCCTTTCAAGAGCCTGACACCTAAGAAAGATCAAGACTTCATGGATAAACAATGCTTCATCATATCTTGTCTCAGTGGCTTTTAAACAAATCCAAAAATGATGTTAGATACAAAGAATTTTAGGGGTGCAGGATTTATGAATGCAAAATAAAATATTTCATTCTTCTTCTTTACCTAGACATGGTCATATTTCTGAGCTCTGAAGCCTATAAACATAAAGTACATATCTAAGATCACATGAGGTACTGTCCTGCTAGAAAAATTGTTTCAAGTAGTCTACAAATACATTTTTGTTGTTTTAACACAGACCAAAGTAGTAATTGGCTAAAGGTGCTTCTCATATAGTGAACCATTTTTATATTTAAAAAAGTTATGAGTTCTATCTTTTTTTTTTTTTTTTTGAAAAAAAAACAAAACCCTGACCTTTATCCAGCCTCAAACTGTCGCCCTGGGTAGAGTGCTGTGGCATCACAGCTCACAGCAACTTCCAACTCCTGGGCTTCAGTGATTCTCTTGCCTCAGCCTCTCAAGTAGCTAGGACTACAGGCGCCCACCACAACGCCCGGCTGTTATGAATTCTATCAATCACAAAGACTTAAGCTTCTGGTAAAGATTCAATAAGGGAAGAAAGACCCCTCTCCTTCAAGGACTCTTGAAGATCAGAAAGAGAATTTCAATGTCATAATAGCAAATATGAATAAATAACAGCTATGCATAAGGCATTAATCCCAGGCTGGACATCTCATTTAATACCACACATGTAATGGAAATTATGACCAATTTACACAACTGAGGTTAAGAGAAGTTAAGCAACTTGCCTAAGGCAATACCACAAATATGTTGCAGACTCATATTTCAAATCTAAGTCTGTGTGTCCAAAGTCTTTAGCTGTATCTGACTACCGTAATACTATAGAGTATTGGGAATTAAAACTTCGAGAAAATGTATACCTGTAGAAACAAGATTGTTAACTAATCCAAGAGAATAACATCAACTTCGTTTTACTAAGTTTGGGGTAACTTCCTACATCTTCAGCTTTCTTTACGTGTGTTCATGTCAATACTGTCAGTTTAAGTCAAGTCATGAGAAATCTGGCCTGCAGCTTTGTACAGATCTCACAAAGGCAGTACTCTTAACATATCACCCCCAAATGGCAGAGTCAGAGTCCTCCACCCCATCTCCATTCCTCCATATTACAAATACTTCATACTCACACATTAACCTGGATATCAGTGTTTTCTGAATTCACATTTTAATTAGGTCTCTCTTTTTCTTTGCGTTAGTAACATAGTAAGAAAACTATGTTTTATGTAGTAACATACTTTGTAAAAATATTTATTTTTCACAGGAAGATAAAATAAATTTCTCATTCTTACTTTTCCTGAAGTCTCTTCTTCATTAGCTCAGCTTCACTGAATTTTGTATGAGCCTCCTGAAGCTCCTTAAACAGGGATGTGACCTGAAGGTTCAACATTTCCACTTCACTTCCCACCTGTCATACAGGAAATCCCAAACACAGGAGATGAAATAAGCCTCTTTGTGAGAAAATAATCTAAACCATTACTATCCATTAAGACTGACTAGCTAACTGGTTTTAACTTTGATAATTAATACCCCAAATGAAAAAAAATGTTTTAGATGTAACCCTGCTTCCTAATAAACCATGAACTAATCAATTTGGATGCATTCTTGGTTTTTTTTTTTTTTTTTTTGAGACAGTTTCACTTTGTTGCCCTGGGTAGAGTGCCATGGTGTCATAGCTCCCAGCAACCTCAAACTCCTGGGCTCAAGCGATTCTCTTGCCTCAGCCTCCTGAGTAGCAAGGACTACAGGCACCTGCCACAATGTCCAGCTATTTTTTAGAGACAAGGTCTCAGCTCTTACTTAGGCTGGTCTTGAACTTGTGAGCTCAAGCAATCCACCTGCTTCAGCCTCTCAGAGTGCTAGGATTACAGGGGTGAGCCACTGTGCCTGGCCCTAATGTATTCTTAATAATGACTTTATCACTATTAAAATTAATCCTACCCACGGTTCAGGAGATCACATATCACAGAGGCATCAAAGCACAATCCTATTTATCCAGTTAACAATTGACTCCCATATTCCTTTGGCAATTTATATTTCTAGTTTATTTAGCTACTTTTGTTGTATAGCCTTTTTCCAGACAGCTCGATAATTTTTGTAAACAAGTTTTATGATGCCTTGAAAGTCTCAACAGTTCCCTACTTTTGGCTGTCACATTAGTTTAGTTTTAGTCAGCAGGGTATGACTGCTCACTGGTAGTCTCTTCATCTCCAGTTCTGTAAATGTTCTGTTCTCTCAATAGAAGGGGAGACGGCATACAGATGGCATATACAGGCATTCTCTATATGTGTCTGTATATGAGTTTGTGTGTAATAAATGAATTAAAGTATTTTATGTAAATGTCTTTCATGTGGGTTATTGTGGCCATCATAACTCCATGGCCTCATTAACTTCCCCTAAGCTTACACTCTCCGCAAGCTTAAAGGTAAATCTCTTAGTTAACAGACAACACTGAATACACACATATATAAATTCTATATATTACATATGTATGTGTTCGTGTGTGTGTATATACATAAATGCCCCACCCACCAAAGGAACTGTAACAAACCGCGTAAGGGACGAGGCCAGCTGCACTGATACAATTACGTGGTGCGTGTCCAGTCTGTGAAAATTAGGTCAACTGAAGGAGGTGGTCAGTGTAGGGAGGGGGCCAGCGATGGAGGTTCTACTCTGTATGAATCTTTTTCACTTAAACTACTCAAATCAGTAATGGGATAGAACCAAGATCTTTCAATCCTGTCACAAGTTTCTGAGTCACATCCTCGAATGATCCGATTTTGAAGTGGACAAAATTCCTTTTTCATTTAGCAAGCTTGTTCACTTAAGGATTTAGGAGAAGATATCGGTCAAAAAGAGAAACAGGAGTGGTTTCAGAGACTACTGATGGGAATACATCTCACTATGTTTGACACTGAATGAAATCCAAACCAGGACAAGGAAATATAAAAGACAATATTCGATATTAATATTACTTCTAAAGCACATAGCACATCACAAGACTCGAACCCAGCTGCCAGACTACGTTTAGGTGTGGGGGTGACAGCGACCTTGGAGTCTTAGTACCCACAGTCTCTGGGCCTTTCTCCTCTTCATTCTCTTGTTCTGTGTTTTCCTCTGTTTGGGTTTCAATCTCAGAGCGATCATTTGCTTTCTTTTCAAAGTCTGAAATTCTGAAAAATTACAAAAGGTAGAAAAGTTACCTTCCCTTTGACTTCAAGGGGAATAGCAATTGCAGAAGCACTAAAAAGGGTATTGTTGAAAATTTGGATAAAGGATCAGGGGTTTTCAAAATCTCTTCATATTCACTATAACAGCACTGGTTTTATTTTTTATCCTAAAACTGACTAGAATGGATTTCAGAGATCAATACATGTAAAAGTAAAAGGCAGGTGTAACTAACTTGAACATGCCTGTTTCCATGTAACTACTATCCAGAATTATTTTTAAAACTGTGATGGTGTGTGCACACATGAGGGTGTATGTGTTCTGTCAGCATGTTGTGTCCTGTTTACAAGAATTCAGCAGAGAAAGACTTTTCCTTTTAGGACTCACCTAACTTTATAGGCCCGTGAGCAAACACATGTGACACCGTTCTTACACCAAATCCTAATCACAGGCAAGCCATCCCAACACAGATGACACAGAGACTGTGGCTAGAGGTTGACTATATGCATACATTTTTTTCTCCCACCCCCCAAACCCTACTAAAACAACTTCCAAAAAGCCATGTGCCAACAGAACAGGAAGGGAAAGGAAATAGTACCAGAAAAAACGGGAAGCACAGGCATGAGCGGGGCAGGCTGAGGAGCCCAAGAAGGACCCAAAGTCATTAGTAAGGAGGGCCAGAAGTGACCGAGTCACACTGGGAATTCTTGGAGTCTCAGGAATCGGTGACACCGGGTACCTATGGAGGTGGTGATAGGGAAGGCCTGGAGGATGGTAAAACAAAGGCGCTCTGGACTAAGGTGTGAAGCAGAGTTGAGGGCTTGGGTTTCCTACTTTGAAAGAGGATTTTAATTACAGACTACTGAGACCTTTAGCCTGCTTTTCCTCATCTCAAGAACCCTGACAACTAGAAAAATGTCCTCTATGCAGGAGGCTGCAAGTCTTCTCTAGAGAATCTGACCAGGACCAGGGAAAAGCTGAAAAGTCTCAGACCTGGGGCTTCCCCAAGGAGCCCTCACAGCTGGTGCTCACAGAGCTTCGGGGAGCTTCTAACTCGTTCTCTTAAATCTGACCAGGCAAGATTATTAGACATTTGAGGGAAACTTTCTTCCCTTTTTTTTTTCTTCTTTAAATTTCAGGTTAATGTGAGGGTACAAAAAACTAGGTTACAGTGTTTGCATTTGCTAGGTAGAGTCCCTCTTGTAGTTACGTCCCTCGCCCAAGAGGTGCGCCATAAACCTTACATTATGCCCCTTAGGTGGGAGCACTCCAATCCTCAGGGAAACTTCAAGTGAAACAGATAAAAAAAGGAGCTTACTGGAACTAGAAAATGTGGGGGGTGAGGAGCCAGGAGATTTAAAAATAAACTATCATTAATAACCTGTAGAGACATAAGGAAACATATATCAGGAATTAGAAAAGGAACATCAAAGTCCCTCTGCCCCTCAAAGGGAAAGGAAGGTGAAAGTTGGTTTAAATGTAACAGAAAGGGAAGGAAGAAGGGAGGGAAAAAGGAAAATGACAGAGAGATGGCAAAAAAAAAAAAAAACAAAGGTTAAGAAAATGAGATGACTGGTTCAGGAGGTCCAATTCAAAATAACAAAATAATAGTATCAGTTCTAGAAAGAGAGAGAATAGACAAAATTTAAGGCAGGAAATAATCCCTAAATTCATTCAAGATTATTTTTCAGAAACTAAAGGACCTAAGTTTGCTGAATGAAAGGACCCAAGAGTGTCCAAAAAAATCCCAGGCTCACATGGACGCCACATGAAATTTCAGAACATTTGGGCCAAAGCAAAGAGCTTCAGAGGGGAGGAAAACAAAAGAAATTTCATCCCAAAAGAATAACAATCACAGGGGCAATAAATTTCTTAACAGTTAAACACCAGAAGCCACAATACAATGAAGCACTGCTTTCAAAAGTCAGAGGGAAAGTGATAGCCAACCTGGGATTCTGTATCTAACCCAACTACCCACTTTACTTAATCTCAGAAAATATACTTTCCATATATGGTTTCTCAGTAAGTCAATGGAGATGTGGTATAACTCTATCTAAAGACAAAAAGGAGTAAGTGAGGCATCAGATTCAGGAAGCAGGTGGTCTGACACAGGAGACCCGCAGGGCCCTCATAGGACGACCCAGGCAGTTCCACAATGATGGCAGTGCAGCAGGGCCGAGACAGCACGAGTGGTCATGCAGCAGGGCTGAGACAGCACGAGTGGGCGAGGTCTGGAGAAAAGTCTTTCAGAAGAGAAGGTTGCTGGACTCTGATGGGTTTGAATGTAACTGAGAAACTTCCTCATGGGGGGAAAGAGTGTGAGGACACCAAGCAAATTTTTTAAAAGGTAATTACGCTTACAGGTTAAGAAAATAGGTTATGTTAGCTGTTGTTCTTGTTTTTTTTTGCAGTTTTTGGCAGGGACTGGGTTTGAACCCGCCACCTTCGGCATATGGGGCTGGCGCCCTACTCCTTTGAGCCCCAGGTGCTGCCCTTTAAAAACAAATTATGTAAAGAAAGGAAAAGTAGCCATGGCATACTACACAGCCCAACTGGGTGTGTGTGTGCTTGCATGCACGCACACAGCTAGTCACCTGAATTTCAACATCATCAATTTCAGAAGGAGGCTGGAGAGAGAGGAGGGGTCCAGAAGCATGTTTGTGTAGTTGTCATGAGGACAGTGAAGACGGCTAAATCTTCATCCAGGGAGAGGTTAATAGATTGTGTTTAAAACTTTTTACAAATTTAAGTAGCAATTTAAGCCTGATATATGGAAGTAAATAACAGAAGACCCATATGTTGAAAGTGGTTGTTTGGGAACAAATGTTGATGTGCCTTCCAGGTTATCTTTTTCTTTCTAAAAAAACAGCTTTTGTTTCATATTTTAAGAATAGATCTTCCAAAAGTTAATCATTTTAACTGCTTCAATGAGAAAGTGCTTCTTAAAGTACTATTAATGAGTCATTTATAATATCTAATAGAATTAATTATGCTATAGTATCCTTATGATTACTTGTTCTAATCACCAGAACTGGAAAACTATTATATAACCTTCCCATATCTTCAACTGGTTTAACACTTTACATCTCTAAAAATGCATTCACAAATAGAACTTCGTTGACTTCATAGTATGTACCTCTATGAACGACATAAATTTTACCCCAAAGTCCAGTCTGCATGATTTTGTTTGTGATAGCATTATGCTACAGATATAGCAATATAAAAAAGGTCTATCAGCCATTAAAAAGGGTGTGTATATAAAAAAGGGGGGGTACCAATTCCCAATTCATTCTATGAGACTAGTATTATCAGGCTACATCGAGACAGAGTCCATAAGAAAAAAACTATAGACCAATATCTAGACCAATAGATAATAAAAAACTATATACCAATAAAAAAACAATATCCCTTACACATACGGATGCAAAAATTCTCAATAAAATAATATCAAACTGAATCTAGCAATATATAAAAAGGATTATATACTACGACCAAGTGGGATTTATTCCAGGAAAAATTCTTAAGAGAAAATAGAAGCGAGTCTTTGTGACCTTGGGTTAGCCAGTAGTTTCTTAGATGTCATACCAAAAGCATAGGTGACAAAAGAAAAAAAAAATAAATAAATTATATCAAAATAAAAGGTTAGGGACACATTATATCAAAATAAAAGGCCTCATGCATGTAATCACAGCACTTTGGGGGGCTGAGGTGGGAGGATCATTTGAGGCCCGGAGTTTCAGACTAGCCTGGGCAACAGAGTGAGACCCTGTCTCTACAAAAATAAAAAAATCAACCAGGCATGATGGTCCTAGCCTATTGTCCTAGCTACCCAGGTGGCTGAGCTGGAAGGATCGCTTGAATCCAAGAGTTGGAGGTGGCAGTGAGCTATGATCACTCCACTGTACTCCAGTTTAGGCAACAGAGTGAGACCTTGTGTCAACAAACAAACAAATAAAACTGCTGCAAATGATACCATCAAGAAAGTGAAAAGACAATCCACATGACGGAAGAAAACAGGTCCAGATTATATATTTAATAAGAGACTTGCATCCAGAATATGAAGTGAACTCATAATTCAATAATAATAAGACAATCCTATTTTTTTTTAACGGGCAAAGGATTTGGATAACATTTCTCCAAAGAGGACATACAAAAGGTTAACATGAAAAGATACTCAACCTCATCAGTAAGTGGAGAAGTACAAGTGAAAACTACAATGAGATACCAATTCGTTCAGGATTCATGTTAGGATGGTTAAAATCAATGGGGACAGACAATAAGAAGTGTTGAAGGCTCGGCGCCTGTGGCTCAACGGGCTAAGGCGCCAGCCACGTACACCTGAGCTGGCGGGTTCGAATCCAGCCTGGGCCACCAAACAACAATGATGGCTGCAACCAAAAAATGGCCGGGCGTTGTGGCGGGTGCCTGTAGTCCCAGCTACTTGGGAGACGGAGGCAGGAGACTCGCTTGAGCCCAGGAATTGGAGGTTGCTGTGAGCTGTGATGCCACAGCGCTCTACCCAGGGCAACAGCTTGAGGCTCTGTCTCAAAAAAAAAAAAAAAAAAAAAAGAAGTGTTGAAATGGACGTGGAGAAAGTGAAACAAACACCCCGCTGGTGGGATCGCACACTGGTGCAGCTGCTTTGGAAAATGGTTCAGCAGTTCCTCAACATAGTAAACAAAGTTACTGTGTGACCCAGCAATTCCACTTTTAGCTAGGGAACCCCAGAGAATTAAAAAAATACATCCAAACAAAAACATATACAAGATGTTCATAGTAGCATTATTCATCATCGGCAAAAAGTGCCAATGACCCAAATCTTTATCAACCGATGAACAGATAAACAACGCCGTATACCCAGACAATGGAATATTATTTGGCAACAGAAAGGAATGTAAGACTGATACAAGCCACACTGTAGATGAATGTCAAAAGCCTTATGCTAAGTGAAAGTAGCCTGTCACAAAGTACGCGCATTGTAGGACACCATTTATATGAAATATCCAGAGTGGGCAGATGGACAGAGACAGGGAGTATATACTGCTGGGAAGAGGGGCAGTGAGTGTTATGGATATTGGGTTTCTTTACTTGAGGAAACATGTTCTCAAATTACATTGCAGTAATAATGGTTGTACAACCCTGTCAATATCCTAACCATGACTGAAAGGAAAGGTACATTTTAAATGGGTGACTTGTATGAGGTCTTAATCGTATTTCAGTAAAGCTATTAACAAAAACTCAAAAAATGTGTACTCAAGTTAACCCATTTGTACCTTTTTTGGGCTTCCTTGAGTGCAAGTTCGAGTCTCTCCACCTTCTGGGTTCCTTCCCTTAGGCAAAGCAGGAGCTGGCTCACAGTTAATTCCTTAAATTCTAAGTAATTCTTGGCTCCTTCAGATCTGCTCCTACATTAAGACAATGCCATGTTCATAAAGGTTAAAAGGGTTTTTTTAATCAGAAAATAAAAATATCAAAGCCTCAAAATAGAGTAGCCCAATATAAGTAAAACCAGCTAAAAGGAACTCCTTTCTAGAACATTCTCCAATTAATTCTCATCCATTGACTGGGGTCCCAGGTCCCTTGCGCCCTACAAGTGGGAATCATAGTGAGGCTATAGGAAGGCTGGCCTTACACTGCATGGACTTACTTCCTCCCAGCAGTCACCACACAAACCAGACCCACAGGGATGGTGCCAGGCTTCCCAAGATCTAGTCTCACCAGGACTGTAACATATAGGCACACATGTCCAGACCACTGGCCTTTCCCGGCTTCACAGAAACCATCAGTCTCAAGTCAAGAGAAGAAAACTTTTCTCATTTCTGATTTTGACTAATTAGAACAGAGAAATGTAGGCACTGTTGGTATGTAAAATATTTCTCTCAATATGTCTCTCTCAATAACCAAAATATGATTAAATCAAGAGATGTGTCAGTGACAAACAAAACCACGGCCACCACTCCAGTAGTGACACACTGGGAGGGCTATGATGATGGTAATGGCAGTGACTCTGTCAGTCACCTATTCAAGTTCAAGTTCTCATATCTAGTAAGTAGCCAGGAGTAGATCCTGGTCAACAGGACTCAAGTGATTGAACTCCAAACCTAGAAATCACTCCAGACTCCTGACAGTACTCACAAACAGGGCATATATAGACTTGTTATTATTTTAAAAATAGTAGTGTGGCTTCAAGGAGGAAGTAGTCTTTGCATATGAATATGAATGAGGAGGAAGTGGCTTAGAAACTTCAAACAGTGCTTTCTCCTTCTTGTTACTTCCAGGAAATGTATTTTGATATTTTAAAAAAAGCTATTTGGAAAAAAGTTGGAATTTTTAACTGAAAAAAGGGAATTACTTTCACTTATGCCAACTGCCTGGTTTGATGACAGAATACATTATCTAATACTTATTTTCTCCCATATATTAGAGCTTAGGAGCATAATTTTTTTTTTTTTTTTTGGCCGGGGCTGGGTTTGAACCCGCCACCTCCAGCATATGGGGCTGGCACCCCACTCACTGAGCCACAGGCACCACCCAGGAGCATAATTGAAACAATTTTTTCCCTACATTTTATAAATCACTATCTACATACATTCATCATGATACAGAGAAAAGGTTTTAAAAGTCTATAGGGAAGAGATCCCCGAGAGAACTTTCCAGATGACCGTCTCCTTTGTGGACGAGCATGGTGGTACAGCTGACGGAGGACAAGCCAGCAGCCTCCTCAGGGTGAGTGTTACCTGCTAGACCCAAGAGGTTCAGGCCCCCACAGAGGCCCTCCCACTATTTCTGATGTCTGTTCCCTAACCTCTACCTGGGACAGGTAAACTGGAAACTCCACAGATAATATACCTGGGCACTGTCATGCACCACCCACAGAGACACCGAGTATCGGCCATGTTACAAAAGATGATCCAGCACTGGCCCCCCTGGCTGGTAACTGGGAAGGAAGAGGGGAGAGAAAACAGAAACATCTCACTGATGGGAGCTGGGCAGCCTGCCAGGTGAAGCACACTGGGGCATAAATGACCAACCACAACTCTTCTGATGAAGAACAAACAGCCGATTAGACTGAGAACCACTTTGTTTTCCCCTGTCATCTGCTAGAGGTGAGACGCCTCTGTGGTCACTGCTAGCTATTCAAATAGGCACCACACACTATGCTTCATCTCTGCCAGTTTTGGCTGCAACATTAAATACTTTCAAACGGAATATTCTTGAAAGGTCCTGGTATAAATCAATTAAGTTACTTTTTTAGCATCTGACCCCCAGAACAAGCTCAAAGTGACAAGACTGCCCAGTCTGCCTGCCTGCCAGCCTCTGCCTTCCTCACGTACTTGTCGGTGGAGTCTGTTCTCGTGGGCCCAGAACTATTCTTGATTTCTTTTACCGACCCATCTGCTTCTCCTTCCTGTAAAACAGAAATGAAAGGGATTTAACACAATATGGCTGCAAGACAGGTTCTATGTTTAAAAAAAAAAAAAAAGGCAAAAGATTAAGAATTTTGATGATATGCAAACCAAGGAGGCTACCTGCCTTTAAATGTGAAATGTTTAAATTGGGTTACTAACATGGGAGTGTACTCCTCCCTCACCCAGCACACCCTGACATGTGTATAAATATTTAGGCTGAGGCATGAAGGTCAGTTTCCTCTCTCTGAACATTCAACCTGACTCCATAAACATGAAAGCTTATCTCCGCCTCCCTCTCCTTGGCAGTTCCCTCTTTCTCAAGGTCAAAATAAAGCAGTGTTAGTGACAACTCCACATACCTTCCTTGTACAGTCCTTCAAAACGTAAGATGCTAGAACTTGCTGAGGCATAGTTAAAAAAGAGGCAGCTTTCTATAGACAAGACTCAAAAGCACTGTCTTTGCTAAGGCGGCTCCCATTAGAAATCTGTATACACCACAGGTCAATTCAGGAACAAGACGAAAGCTAACACTTATAGGATTTGAAAGGCATTTATATTCCAGTAAGCTCACCGGAAAAATCTTCAAAAATGCACAGAGATGATTCTAGATATTTTTTTCCTGCTAAGGGCCATTGGAGAGTCTAGATAATTTTTGAATCACTCTCCCTACATCTTGGGCAGTATTTTCCAGTTCACAGAAGCAAAAGAAGCAAATTTGTTTATACTAGAAGTAACTGTCACTCGTCTGTGTGGGAGAATCTCATGCTAACCACACATCCTGAAAGCAGCAGCCTCATTTGGAAACTTCTGATATGTTGTTTGCGTTTTCTGAATTTTATCAGGTATTTGCAGGCTAAAGTTCTTTGATTAGACTTCTGTTTGGGTTATCTTCAGTCACTTGCAGAAAGGGTACTCTGACAAAATATGCTTTTCAATTGGTATTTTAATCCTCTTGATTTCAGGGCTAGGAACACATCTAAAATGTGATTTCAGGGCTAGGAACACATCTAAAATGTATAACAGAGTATGATGGCATTTTCCAACTCATTCATCTTTAGTGCAGCAAATGAATCCGAAAGTAAAGAAAGGCACTTGCTAATAATGTTTCAGATATGTCCAGTAGTTTAGGTTTTTTTGTCAGTTGCTCTTTACTCCTGACTTATCTACAAAGTACATTTTTCTCATTCAAGGACACAATTAACTTCTTTTCCTTTATCAGAAAACTTTGACTAATCTCGCAAAGGACTTTATCCTGGTGTGTTTTTCTCCCCACCACCCAATCTTTGTTAGCAGCAACGAGGGAGATGCCCCTAGATGGTGTGTCTTTGCTCTTCTTGATAAAGTTAATAACGGTTGTAGCAGGTGTGACACCCCCGTCTCCCACCCCACCACACACACACTTAGCTCCCTTCATTGTGGGTTGCATGGAAACCTGAGTTTGACAGTGCTGGCTTCAAACTCGGCTCTCAGAGCTTCCTGAGCACTGCTGTCAGGAGGAAAAAGCCAAACACTCTCCCAACCTACACCCAGGCCCACTCTGCTCTCTTTTCTCCTCTTCTATTGGTAATATGCCATGGTTCCTCAAAATACTTTGTTTGAAAAGAGTATTCTGTCACTAAAAAGTGTTTAAAAGCCATTTGTTTATTGCTTTTGACCACAATTCTGCTTACCTAAGTGAACTTCCAAATGTACCTTTTGAGACCTGGCCTGAAAAATGACAGAAAGTTCATGTTTATGTTTTGTTTGCTTTTTAGGTCAGTTGCAAAAATGTCCTATTTACATATTGGAAAGGAAAAAAAAGCTATTCCCATTGTCATAAAAGGTAATTAATATTTTCCCAGTTCATGAGAATGCTTATGAATATTGTTATACTTAAAAAATGAGAGCCAATTTATCTTCACTACACTGAAATGTCCTCATTATTTGGTTTCCCTATGTTGACTAGAAAAAATGATATTTGTTTCACGTGCCGAGGTAAAGCTTTGTAGGTAAAACAAAAAACTTACAGCCATCCTAATTTCAACAAAGGAGTCTTCTGTGGGGCCACTGGAGTTCAGCTTGAGCTGCAGTTCGGACACAATGCCCAGCAGGTCGGCCTTCTCGGCTTGCAGGCGGACCACCTGCGTCTTCAGCTGCTCCATCTCCAGCTCTGCTTCTGCTTTGGGAAGCCTGGAGCCATCAGTGGGGTCCTGGAAATGACAGAGAGTAAAGCAAATTAACAAGTCAAACTAAGGACCCACCCATCAGACTGGATTGCCCCCTACACCCATGGACAAGAGCAATGTCTTTGTCCTCTATGTATGCCTTAGGGTGTAAAATTCTAGCTCTTACTTGATTATTTTCATATAGCAATACTTGAAAGTAAGTCTTCCCCAACACACTGGAATAATCTGATATTATGAAAATACCCAGCCAGACTTTGGCAAAGGTAGACTCATAAACTATAATTCAAAATTTCAGAAAGGACAAAAAGTTGCCATCACCCAATCTCTTGTCTTGTTTCCCCCCAAGAAATCATCACCCAGACCCACTGTCCTCATACTTGTCCTAACTATTTAGAAGCCAAAGCATCAAAGACATTAATTGGTCCAGTAACAACAAAACATAATGAAAGGTCCAAAGGACACTTACAAATTTTACAAGAGTCTGATCTCATTATAGAGGCTGGCAGCTAAAATACTCTATGTTGGTGTTTAAAGCTTGCTGAAAGTACATCTAGTGAGAAATACAAAAATTTAAAATTCCGAGGCTGGTACCAAAGATTAAAAATTAAATTTGGGCCAATATAAAGATTAACAAGAAGTGTTAATATTTCACTAGTGTGCAAGGCAGAGTTCTGTTCACCCTGTTGCAATCACTGACTATGACAGTGTCATAACAGAATGACCCTGTTCAGGTGCAGCGATTTTACTTGGGAGGAGGGAGGGCAGAGCGAGGCCGGACACTGCTAATCACTGAGCGTGTCACCTGGAGTAGATTCCTCTCAGTTCCTGGCCTCAGTTTTCTTGGGTTAGGAAAAAAGATGCGGCACCACAAGGTCTCTGGTTTCTTACTGTTGTCACCTTCTAAGCTTCTCATTTCCTTCTTAGAAAACCTTTATTTCTTATGTGCATGATATAAATACACTTGGGAGTATCAGAAAACTGCAACACATTAGAAAATTGAAATACCCCCATCTTAATGATATATTGTAAAATAACAAATCCCTTCAGATTTGTATTTTTGTTGTTGTTGTTGTTACAGACAAGGTCCTGTTCTGTCACCCTGGCTGCAGTGCAATGTGCAATTATAGCTCAGTGCAACCTCAAACTCCTGGGCTCAAGTAAGCCTCCTACCTCAGCCTCCCAAGTAGCTGGCACTATGGGCACATGCCACACTGGCTAATTTTCTTTTTTTTTAATTTTTGGCAGAGAAGGTTTCTTGCTATGTTGCCCAGACTGGTCTCAAATTTCTGAGCACAAGAAATCCTCCCCCTTTGGCCTTCCAAAGTGCTGCAATTACAGGTGTAAGCCACCACAATCAGCCAAGATCAGCTGTTTAAGAAAAACTTAATTGCCTTAGGAGCTTATAAGTATGATTAAATATCATCTGCAGATGCTCCTAACAAGTAGTTTAAATGAATGATCTCAAACTCATCGACACGGTCTGAGTTGAGTCTCATATTTTCCCCTCTCTGTCCTCTCTGCCATTTCCCAAGGAGTGGAAACCAGGCCCAAAGGCTTACAGTAGAACAAAAACAGAAGCAGAAAGACATGCGGATGGATGATAAACTGACTAGGTCAACAAATATTAAGAAACGAACGTACAGGCATTAACTTGCAACATGACATATCCGTACACCATTGGGATGCTGCTCTTCCTTCACGGGGAGCAGAGCAGTCCCTTGCCAGGAAATTACTGCCTGCCTCAGAGAAAAGCAACTCATTGTGAAACTCAAGTCAAGTCTGCAGGGGAAGGTGAAAGGCCTGCACAATCTCTCTTAGTAGTGACTCAAGCAAAAGAAACATACATGTAAAGGAAGGAAAACAATAAAAGGACAGGTACAGCTTAGCCCAGAACCGGGAAATATGCAGGTAAAGGCAAGGCTATGCCTTACTAGAAATCATGTTTACCTCTTGACCTGTCTAAAGACATTTTATAGAATGAGTTTAAATAAATACCTTGGCATAAGGGTAGGCAACAGAGTTTTAAGCAAGTGTCTGAGGACAAGGATTATAAGGCCGTGACATTAGAATCTCAGATTATTAGGTTAGTTTTCCTCTTCACGATTGTGAGGATCTCTTAATTATCTTTGGGAAATCATGAATTCACTTAATTGGCCATACACGCATCTTTCATGACTTTAAATTTCCCTTCGTTTTACTGTTCCCCTTTCCTTTCCCTTCCTGACTGTTCCCACGGTTGGTTCACCTTTTCGAGCTCTGCTCCATTGCCATTATGTTTTCCTGGGTTTTTTGGGCATTTACCATTGACCTATGCGCAGAACTTCTCAGTTATGCAAATCTTGTCTTATCTGCATAATCTATTTATCCCACTGTCCTAAAAACGTGCCCTGGTTGGTATGCCATCTCAGACTGCTAGCAGTTTGTACAATCCAAAGTCAGCCAGTGCTCTCTAGGGTCATTACAAGGTATAATCGGTGAAACTGGCCAGAACCACCAATGCTGATGCCACAGCCTGAGGCTCCAGGGCAGCATGCAGGGAAGTCCCTACTCCCTTCCCTGTGAGGCACAGGACACACTCAAGATGACACTCTCCTGTAAAACAGCAGCAAGGATGGGATGGTGTGAGTGAGAAAAGTCTCAGGAGGCCTGAAGGCTTTCCCAGCTCAGGAAGACAAGGGCCTAAATGAAACGAAAATTAAAGAAGAGGCAGGGAGGAAAAAGGGAGGGCCTGGGAATACACTGGGGTGGAAGCAAGCCTGTGGCCACCGCTTTTAAAGAGCTATCAGCATCTGTCTTCTCCCAGGCTCCCCCTCCTTTCTGAGGAGCTAGTTTTCACTGATCATCTGCCTTGAAAGCAGCTATTTTAGAGTCTGCTAATTTCAACTTTCTCCAATTCTGGGACCTTCTAGGGAAACCCCAAGGCAGCCTACCCCAAACACAGACTGCTCTGGAAGCTCTGTTCTCAGCTTCCACATGATGGCCAAGCAGGCTGAGCCACTATCAGCCCACATCCCAAAAGCTAGAAAATTATTCATAATCCCAGGTGATCATTTCTTCAGAGAATTCTGCCTTAAAAATATTTAGATAATGGGAGAGATTTCCCCCCAAACAAGTGACTTACTACTCTCTGAACTGAAAGACAAGTTGAAGGATCAGACATGATGAATCTTACCGACAATAAAACACTTCCAATACAAGAATAAATTCATTCATGCAGAATGTTTTGTCTCTTAAGCTAAAGTTGATGAGTAAGATCACTGACATGAATTGTAGTATTTTTCTAAATAGTTTTTCATGCTTTTGATTTTTCTGTATCATCCCCCCTTTCCCATTATTTTCTTTCCATTTTATTTCTTAGTTCCCATTCTTTACTCATCCAAGAAATCAGAGAGCAGCAAAGTTCAAGGTAGAGTCTCAAGAAAAATCATTGATATCCAGAATAAATCCTCCCTCAACTAACCCAGCGCTGCATCCTTCAAAGGGTTAAGTGCCAGGTATGGAAGAGAATAGACAGGATGCGTCCAGCTAAAGGATCTACACGATCTACACCTCGTGGGCTCTGGAGTGTTAGTCAGCACTTCAAATGTATTCTGGTTGATTTTTTCCACTAACATCTGTGACATCCATCCCCAGGTACGAGCACATTTTCTAGGTTCTTTGGGTCAAGAAAAATGCATTTATTTCCCTCTTCATCTGTGGCAACCCTATAGCCTGCTACCACATGACATTTGCCAAACTATGTTTTAAAAGGAAAACATAAAGTAAATAATCTCTATTTCAGACTGAGAGAAAAGACAAGGTCAGTAAGTAAAAATTCTGAGTAGCAGATTTTTTTAAATGTAATTTTCTATCAAAGACATAAACTAATGACAATTGGCTGGCTCCATCTGCACCATGTATAAGGAATATAAAACATTGACTTACAACCTCAACATTCTTTCTACTACAGTCATTATGGTCAAAGATTTACAAATTTTATACATGACCCTTAAAAATGCAACCAATCTTTTCAGCAAAACCAATTCTTCCAAGACCGTGTAAAATACCACTCCTTCTGAACCATGAAAGGTTTTGATCTAGGTGTCTAGACAAAGAAGATTTTACTGCAAATGGTAAGCAAATAAAATCACAATTCATCAGTCTGCTCACCCCAAATGACCTCTCTGATTTCCCTTTTAGTTTTCCAAGCTCTTCCTTCAATTTCTCATTTTCATGACTCAAGGCCATAAGACGTTGTTTTGCTTCTTTGCTTTGTGTTTCAAAAAACTGGCGTTCTTCCTTCTGTTTTTCTGTCCAGGCTGACAGCTCCTCAAATCGCCCCTTCATAGCTTGGTTATTTAGCTTCATGGCTTCTGCACAAGGTTCAGAGTGAGGAGTGAGAGAACTACATGCCAGGAGAGGGGACTTAATTTGATGGACCAAACTTCCCCTGGGGGACTTCACCACAGGACCCTGAATCTACTCTTGCTACACTTGGCCATGGCCCAAAGGTCAGCCGGAAAGAATACAATAAGGTGAGTGGTTTTTGCTTCCAGAAAGGACTAGTGGGTGCAAAGTCATTCCTAGTCCTTAAAAGTCCCAAGACAATGAAATTGATTTGGGTACCACCACTACAGCCCAAATACCTATTAGCAACTAGGGAACTGAGAAAGTTTTTGTCACTCCTAGATTAGAACAGTGATCCTGCCAAAAGCCATAGCTTGAGACACCAGGATGCTTTCTCTCAATAAAGTGCTGTTTAGAACTAACTCTGTAATCACAGCGGCCTTTCTCCTTTTAAATGGGTTAAGTGTCATTATGCTATTTCCCTGAGACACAGAGAGATTTTTTTACACAGAAACAGTTCTAGCCTAGCCAAAAGCTAAATCTCATGTTGCTTCACCCCCCAGGGAAACAGAGAAGGGCACTCCTTACAATCCTCATTACAAAGGATTACGTTTCGGGAAGGCCCAGGTGACTGGGTGCACAGGTCAGCACTGCTTACCTTTCAGCTGGTGGTTCTCAGTCAGGAGCTCTTTCATCTGCCGCAGAAGCTCCTCCGGGGTGAACGTGTCCAGGTTTGGGTGAGCCAGATTGGGGGGGCCATTTCCAGTGGTTTCATTGGGGCTGTCCCCTTTTTCAGTCAGGCAGCTGAGAGGTTGGTGAGACATGGCAGAAGCTCCTGTGGAAAAGTCATGAGCTGAAAATATAGCTGTCCTCTTGCTACACGGGGTCCCCACAAGTCCCACAAAGCCACTAGCAATTGCTCATATTTACTCCTAAAAGTGCCCTTTCTCTCCACTTACAGTTTGAACATTTTTGATTCCTTACTGTAAATTAACAACAAAGCAGTGTATTCCAGCTTCAGGGAAATGTGTGTGTGTTTGTGTGCCTGGCTGTGTGAAGGGTACAGAGAGGAGCTGGGAGAGGGACGAAGAGAGGACGTGACAGACTGATCTGGATAATATTTGCAGACAGGGTCAAAATATTATTAAATAAATTTCCCATGCAAATTGTTAAGCTCAAATACCCTCATTTTTGGTGAATTGGATAGTATGTGAATTACATGACAAAGCTGCCCCAGAACTCCTCATTTTATTTTCTGTACTTTTGGTTAAGAGGAAAGAGAGGATGAGCCTTCTGTGAATGTCTGCTATGGCCGAGTCACACCAGATGTGTCACTCCATTAAAGCTCAGCAGGGCAGCTACTTCACAGGTGAGGAAGCTGAGTTGACAGAGGTGTACAGCTCGTCGTGGTGACCCTGGGTGTGGCATAACCCAAATCAAGGATGATTCCAAAACCCAACCTGTAATGCAACAAAGGTAGTGCTGAACACTTAGGCTTAAAGTATAGTTTTCAATGCATACTAAAAAGACTAAGATGTCTTTAGTTGTTGCATATTCTGAAAATATTTTTATATACATTGCTTTATTTTGTAGAGGGGCCAATGTGGACATATAAATATAAGATAGATGAGTGAATCCCAGCTCCACTTCTGTGTTCCCAGGCAAACACAGATTATCTTTCCCATGACTGGCTACATGCTACAGGCAAAAATGTTCATCTTCGTACTTCATGAAAATGTTGTCTTTTCCATCAGGAACTGATGTGGATAGATTATAAATCAGCACATAGTGAAGGCAACCCCTCCTGTAACACTGTGTATACCTGTGTGCACACACACATACACACACCCCTGATCTACACAGCTAAAAAGTGGCTGATGTCCAGAGAGATGCTGAGAGGCACAATATTACTTCCAAGATACTTACCCATCTACCCAACAAACAGGTATTAAGCTACAATGCGTGCTATACACCGTGATCAGCAGCAAGCTGCTGAAACCACAAAGGCCCTGGGGTGAAGAAGGAACCTGGAGGTGGGCAGCCCATTTCTTTTTCTATTTTTTTGTCACCCTCAGTAGAGTGCCATGGCATCATGGTTTACAGCAACCTCAAACTCTTAGGCTCAGGCTTGGCACCTGTGGCTCAACAGGCTAAGGCGCCAGCCACGTACACCTGAGCTGGCGGGTTCAAATCCAGCCCAGGCCCGCCAAACAACGATGGCTGCAACCAAAAAAAAAAAAAAAAAAAAACCTCTTAGGCTCAAGTATTTCTCTTGCCTCAGCCTCCCACGTAGCTGGGACTACAGGCGCCCACCACAACACCTGACTATTTTTTAAGAGATAAGGTCGCGCTCTTGCTCAGGCTGGTCTTGAACCTGTGAGCTCAGGCAATCCACCTGCCTTGGCTTCAGAGAGTGCTAGGATTACAGGCCACTGCACCCAGCACTGCTCTCAGTCAGAGCCATCGGCATTTCATGATTATGGATCCCGCCTAATGCCTGTGAGTTGCAGAGTCCATTAGGATGAAATCAGTCACCAGAAAACAGAGCAAGAGAACTGCTCTCTCTCTCTGATATATGTCTCATCATCTGTATCATAACATCTATGTGTGCACTTAGTACCCATCTATTAAAATGAAACCAGACACATGGAATGTGGGGTTGCTTCCCTATGACAGGAGGAGACAATTCCTTGGGCTCTTTGGAAGTCCTCTGGAAGCCAAAGCCTGGTGACTTTCTGTAGGTCTCAGGAACTTGCAGGTCATCAGAGACAGCGCTACTGACCATACCCTATGGCAGGACACCCTGTGGCAAGACAGCCTGCATGACTTCTTCCTAGAGCAGCTTGCATCAGAAGAGCATTCTCATGAAATCACGTAATGAGGAGGATGGCAAATGTATACAGGAAACGGCACTGATAAGGCACGTTATTCACTCTGAACCTTTTTTTATCTATGTTTCACATACCTGAAGTAATTTAGGAAACAACGATGTAATGCGGAAGTGTTCTTTGCTTAGCATTAGGTGACGAGAACACAATGCTTTCCCCTCCCCCCAAAATGAAATTTTCATTTTCTAACTTTCCATAAAATTCATTTTTGCCCAGAATCATCTTGGGCAAAAGATGATTACTCATGTTGGGCAATAAGACTGGCCCATTGCAGGATCTTGCTACTATTTCATAAAAATGGGGTTTGACTGAGTAACAATGTTCCTACCTAATTTATAGAGGAATACTAAAATTCTAGGTAACAGACCTATAAGACAAAAATCTTTATAAAATGAATCATTTGACTTACCAACATAAAATTTCCTCTGATATTCAGCAATTAAACTATACTTTGGCAAAGGCAACAGAAACATTTAACAGATTGGGCTTTTTTTTTTTTTGCAGGTTTTGGCCGGGGCTGGGTTTGAACCCACCACCTTCAGCATTTGGGGCCGGCGCCCTACTCCTTTGAGCCACAAGTGCTGCCCAACAGATTGGGTTTTTTAAAAGTATCTAAACAGCCATTTAGAAATGTGTTTGGTTTCATCTTATTATATGCACAAATTTCTTCTTGGTTTTTCCAAGAGGGGAGGAGAAAAGAAAGGAGGGAGAAAAGTACAGACATGTTCCCTTGAAAACTGCTCAGATTTCTTTCCTCCTTGACCTTCCTTTATACCTCTACCAAGCCTACAAATACAGCCATAATAAAGTCAAAAGTTGTCACATCAGTGCTTCTAACTTTTCAGGCTACCCAGATTTTATGAAGACACAAGAAAAAAAGCTGGGGTGTGCTAAGGAAGACAGGAGAAAAAACACTCATACCACTAGCCAGATGTGTGGCCATGGAAGTCACCCGATGTCTTGTTATTATTGACTCATCTTAGCAAATGATGATCTTGACTACTGCTTTCAGTACAAAAACCCTATGAAAAGAATTCTTTTGCTTCTAGTAAGTAAGATCAAAACCTACCCTTCAACACACGTACTGTCAGTACCCTCAGGGACATGCTAGCTGCTCATGAATACATATACCTGTCCTAGTTAGAGCAAACTATTTGATATCCAGTGTTGTTGTGACAAATTATTTGTAATTCAAATGTCATAGTAAATAAGAAGTCAGCACACATGGCAAACATAAGCATGTAAGTACTTATGACTATAATTTTACTAAAAGTAATTTAACTGATTTTGGATGACTCAAAGGGTACTTTATAATTTTTAGACTGTTCTGGGATATCATTAGGAATTATTATTGCACAGGGCACATGTGAAATACGTATTGCAGAATGCCAGTTAGAGAAAACTTAATCCTCTGAGTTTTTGACATTATTTCAGGCTATTATCAACCATGCAAAGACAAATATACCATATATCTTCACATACGTCTCTGAAGGTTAAAGAAACTGGAACTAAGCCATTTATTCCAAGATTCTCATAACTGACTTAGATCTAAAATGTGTCATTTCTAAGTGCAGGTGATATTTAACGACGGAATGATGACTTAATAGAGCATGGATTTGTCAATAATTCACCAATGAGGAAGACTGCGAGCTGCCTGGTAGGTGGAAGGTCAAAAGCAATTCTCCTAGATTTTATTCCCAGATCTGCTATTTGAATTTTTGAGATTATATATTATTAGGATTTTTTTAATTCCAGAGGTCAAGCAGTTATAGCAATGACTTGGCCTTGTGGACATGGGCATAAACTTCATTCCTATAAGAATGACTTCTCTGGTTTCCATGGCATATGGTCACACACAGAGCTCTTGAATAGTTTAATGGCAGAAAATACCAGGGATGACTTTATAAGCACCATTCAATCCATTACCGGGTGGCTCTGACTGCCAGAAAGTTGTTATATGTCAAACAGAACCTGTGTTATACTGACTTCCATCACTGGACACAAAGTAAGGCCCTTACCTTGATATGGCTGAGTGTGAAAATTTACAGGTTCAACCCCTACATGGACAAATTAGTTTTAAACGGTGAAAACTCATTTCAGAGACAACAGTTGGCTATTTGCAGATTTGGGGGATTTGCAAGGGAGCAAAGCAAGGTTCCAAGATCGCATGGAATAAACCATCATCCCTCTGGAAGGAGTGCTTACATTTAGCCTCCTATTGATGGCGTGAAAGCAGTCTGTATGTGGAAAATGGGAACCACTTTAACTAGCTACCTAAGATGGGAACCTAGAAGTTGTGCTCAATTCTTCCCATTCCTTCTCCCAGATGCCATCACTGCCACCGCCAAAATGTTTCTAAACCCCACTGCCACCTCTCCACGCCCACAGGCTTGTTCAGTCTCTTCTTGTCTGGACCACAGCAATGTTGGCCTTCACAAAGGACAGAGGTTTTGTCTATTTTTTTCTACTGCTCTGTCTTCAGCACTGAGAACTTTGAGACACAGAAGGAAGGATTCAGCAAATTATTTGACTACATTAGAACAGCCTCCTAAATGGTCAACTTTACTCTTTCCACTTAAGTCCTAGGGCTTTCGTGGTTCCTTTCATAATATGAGGTCATTACCGAATTCATCCTTCCCTTATAAGACAGTTTCAGTTTCTTAGCATTACAAACATGGCCTTTCGGGCCCAACTTACCCACCAGAGCCACCTCCTGCCACTAAACCACTTGTACCCAAGTCAATTAAAGAGCATTCTTTGGCCCCTGTGCCCTTGCTTCTGCCCTTTCCTTTGCGTGAAATGTCTGGCTCTCCTTCAGCCCTGGCAAACCGTCATGGGACAGATCAATGTCCAGCTTAAAAATATGAAGTCCTGTGTCAAATGAACTGTTCCTTCCTCCAAGCACCCAAGAGCACTTTGCATTTCCACCTTCTCTCCCCTTTCCAAAATTATTGTAATCGTCTCTTACGGGTCAATTTTCTCTCTATTTTACTAGAGACTGGCCCATTGCAGGATCTTAGTAAATGTTTGTTGAAATGAAGTGAAAATATAGCATAATGAAGTATTTTCAAGTTTAATACCTATTTTCTACTATGTATGTGACAGATCCAGCATGCTAGTATTGTTACGTGTTTTCCTAGAGTTCTTTAGCATTCAGATTCTCAAAATCAACTTTTTAAACTTATTCAAAACAACAGAACTGCTTTTTTATATCTCTACAGAGGCATCTGGGTATCATTTCATGACATATATCTAATAATCACGTATGTCAATGAAAACTTTTATGATAATTTTTTCTTTACAAATGAAATTAATTTTTAAAAAGAGTTTAATGTCTTTGTTTTCTTTTGAATTTACTATTCTATAAATTCTGAAGAACATATTAAATATGCCAATTGTCTATAAAATTGAAGAAAGCAGGGCTTTGGGAATGGGGTGCTATATTTCATGGCTAGAACACCTATGTGTCCATGGCAGAATTCCTGTGTTCAGTAGGAAGATAATACAGCATTCAGGTGCTTTCAAGAATAAAGTTTGGTTTGGGGGGTTGGTTAGATTCTGTATAGTAGCATAATATGGAACTTAAAGATCAGTTTATAAAAAGAAGCTGCTGCTTTTATAATGTTATACACAGTATGTATTCCTAAAACCGGCCCAGTAGAAAAACAGATCAGACTGTCACCACACAAACTCAAATACTGTCCTCTATCACTGGGGAAATCTGGGCTTTGGGTTCTTCTGCTCCAGGACCTCTCCTAGGAGCCAGCCTGGGCTCCCCACCTTTCCTCTCCCTAGGTCAAACACCGCCACCTCGCTCACCAGTCCAAAGGTTTCTGATGTCCTAACACTGCCTTACTTCTCCATAGGTTTCACTTACCATGTCACCCTTGGTGTGCATTTCCATACACCAGTTTTCCTGGTGGTGGAGGCCAAGCTAGAAGCTGGGTTTCACTTTCTTTAAGCAATGTTTATTGCCCCTGACACATTTGCAGTGGTCAAAATAATTCCTTTGGGCTTCTCAGCCTCATCAAATATTCCCTCTCTTTCTCTATGTTAATATATACATAGTATACACACACTCCCTCCTAGAAACAACGGTTTATGTAAATTCCTTTCTGCTGTTCAGTAATCCCATTACCTTAGAGAGGGGACACTAGTCTTCACCGTTCTTGGGTCACCCCATTAAGCTAAAGTAATGTTCTCACGTCTTCCAGAAATGTATCTTTAACCACTTCCTCCTTATAATGGGGAACTGGCTGCACAATTCATTCCCAATCTGCGGGAGGACGTCACCCTCAAACCACCTTGGTGACCTGCAGAGGAAGTCACCTGCGGCCAGCCAGGCCGGCATTTTCACCTTTCGTGGGGGCAGGGGCCTTTTGGGTGACCGCCCCCGTAGTCTCTTCACACCAGGTCAGGGTCCTCGGGGGCCTGGAAACCCTCCCAGGCAGCCGTCCCATGGGAGGGACGTCCCACCCCTTGCCACTCTCACCTCGACAGGCTCCGGATCGCAGGGAACCGGGCGGAGGGATCCGATTTTAGGATGGAGAGGCGCCCACAAGGGAAGGAGCCGCCCCTCTGGCCGAGCCCCTGCCCACCCCTTGCCCTGGCTCACCTGCTGCCCGCGCTCGGCCTCCCTCGGGTCACTGATTCCTCGGCATCGTGCCGCTGAGGGAGGCCTCCGGACTGGGATGCGGACGCCTACCCGAACACTGGCCGGGGTGGGGGCGACTCGACGCCTCGCGACCCCGCCCAGCGCCGCTCAGCTGACCGCGCCGGCTCCCCGCCTCTGCCGGGGAATTTCCTGGGCCCCGCCCCCGAGGCTTCGCCCCCCCCAGGCCCCGCCCCCTCGTCCCTGCGACCGCCCTCGAGGCCTAGTCCGGGTGGGGCGCCGCCCCGCATAGCCTCCGCCCCTTATTCCTGCGCCCGCCCTAGGCCCCGCCCCAAGACCCCATTCGGCGGCTCGTGCAAGGTCAAGGGGGGGGCCCGCGTGAATAGGGAGTATGCGGGGGTGTCAACTTTAAGATGGATCCCAAACCCCAAATAAGCCTGTGGGATGCTTCAGTTCCGAGACCCTGGGATGCTTCCGATGAACGGATTGACCGGGCTTCTGCCTGGGAAGCAGCCTCGCTGCTGTGGGAGGTACTGCTCTGCTGTACTGCGGGACGGAAGATGTCTCCGGGCCAGGCAGTAGGGTGGAAGGAGGGCACCAGACAGGAGAGAGGGAGAACCCCCCTGGTTTGCATTCTAAGCGCCGTGAGATCCCGCTGCGAGACAGACTGCATACAATGGCGGGGTCAAGGTCAAGGTCACGGCGTGCTCCAGGCCGACTAGGGGCGGGGACCAGGTGGCCTCGGAGAGAGATCCGAAAGCAGGTTTGGAGCAGGATGGACGTGATATCGGGAAGGACTTGATTGACGAAAGAAGGGCTTGGCGTTGCTGGAATCAGTGGAACAAGCTAAGCAGCACGTGGCTGCATATCAATGTTGCTCACAAGTTGGAAAGAAAGTAGGGAGGAAAAAAAAAAAATCCTTATCTGAAACCGGAAAAGGCGGATGCGCCCTCTCCTGGTGTCCCTGAAAGATTCAGCTTCGCAGTCTAGACCGCCGGCTCTTCCTGCCTAACCCTCAGCACCGGCCCTGAGGGTAACCTGAAGAGCCGGCGGAGCAGGTTGGCAAGTAGGCAGTTGCCACAGACCCTACACGGAGAGCCCTAAAGTGGTATAGGAGAAGCGGGGGAGGAGAGGCTGCCTTATATGGAGTGAGCCTGGGGGGTGGGAGGCCCCTAATGGAGAATTTAAAAAAAACAGTAAAGCGCAGAATTGGTGTCCTTCATGAAGAGTGAGCTTGGGAAAACGGAGAGAGAGAGAAATGGAATAAAATTCTTTAATTTTTGTTTACTAGGATAAATAAGACAGCACAGATGTCAGAGCTGTTTCCTGGGAACTGTGGGGGAAGGTCCCTCTGGGCCCTGTCAGGGGTCCCTAGGGTACATGTCACGTCACTGGGATTACTTACATTATTTTAAACCATGTGACGGCGAATTAAAATGAGCATGGGAGAAGCTCTGATCACACACAAGGCTGCCTGTGGCTTTGGAATGGGAAAGCTGGAGGTGAGTTTCTGATAGACAAAGAGGTAGAGGAAGTTTTCTCTGATTCTTTCCCACAAGCATTGAGCACCCCACCGGTTCTTAGCTACAGGGGCCTTGGACAAGTCTTCATCTCACTGTGACTCATTCTCTTTACCTGTAAAATGGAAAATATACTATAGGTCCCAAATCCAGTACCTTCTGAGGACCAAAAGTCTTTTCTTAATTCATTTGGTGGCAAATCCTGACCCAACTGATGTAAAGCTAGTTGCAGTTTTCCTTTAGACCCCTTGATGTGATTATTTACCTGGTTTGTTGAGGGGAAAGTGAATTAGGTGTTTGAGAACTGTTTCATAGTGCTGGAGTGTTATGTTATATAAATCCTATGTGTTACTTTTCTAAAATCCAAACAACTCTGAACTCTGAAACAAAGCTTGCTCCAAAGGTTTTAGATGAGGGATTTGTACCTATAGCACTTACACCTAAGGATGTTGTGAGGATTATAGGGAGAACACACATAAAACACTTAGAAAAATGTCTGGCACGTGTTTTTAGTTGCCATTATTATTGCTGGTGTTAGAGCCAGCTCTATTTCTTAGCCTAAATAGTCCAGTCAGGTGCCTCTATCCTTCACAATTCCATGAGTATAGATGGGGTATAAGGGCAGCCCAAACCCTAGAAATAATAGCATGCTTTCATCTGTGTCACTGTTGCGGTTTCGTGGTAGCACAAGGCAAAGGTGGTTAGTTATTTAGTGAATTATTAATGTGTGTTTCATGCTCCTATGCTCTTCTCTCCCCCAGTCCCCTCTGTTTTGAGTTAGTAGTTTTTCCTACCTCCAAGAGTGTTTGCAGGGTTGTAGGCAACAGCTCTTAGAAAAATCACCTTTCTTCTTATCTTCTGAGAAAGCCCCATCTCAATAAATACATTATCTACTCCAGATGTCCTGGAGGGAGAGGGGTCAGAGCTGGCAAAGGGTAGGGGGTTTTGCAAATGCTCCCCCAGAATGGGAGGAGGTGGGCTGGTGGTCTCATGAACATCAAGGGCTCAAACTTTAGTCCCTGCAGCACCAGAGCAGATGGCAAGCTCTTGGTGTGACCCAGCTGTGGGATGCATCTGCTGGGTCTCAGGAACCTTCTGGCACTCAGGCTTGTCAATGGAACGTGCTGAGCTATGTCACAATGTGTATGGCATGGACATGACCTCGTTCCTTCCCTTTGCTCCATGTTTTTAGCTCAAAATAGTAAACTCAGTGAGATGGAGCCATCTCTTAGGTGATCATTTGACTCTCTGTACATGTTGGTTAAGAATACCATGGTAGGCTCGGTGCCTATGGCTCAACGGGCTAAGGCGCCAGCCACGTATACCTGAGCTGGCGGGTTTGAATCCAGCCTGGGCCCGCCAAACAACAATGACGGCTGCAACCAAAAAACGGCCGGGCGTTGTGGCGGGCGCCTGTAGTCGCAGCTACTTGGGAGGCGGAGGCAGGAGACTCGCTTAAGCCCAGGAATTGGAGGTTGCTATGAGCTGTAATGCCACAGCACTCTATCCAGGGTGACAGCTTGAGGCTCTGTCTCAAAAAAAAAAAAGAATACCATGGTGATAATATTTATTAATTCCTACCCCTTTCCTATTGTGTGTAGACTGAAGCTGTCTAATCCTTGCTACCTTTTCGATCAATGTTAAATCCTTGTTGGTTTTGCTGTAAAACTGTTAAGGAGTTCCTGGAACAAAATTTTCTGTTGAAGTATTAATTAGCCAGAGCCAGTGAATTGTGAAAATAATCTTTGTAACACACCCAATTCTTCATTATGATCTGAGAAATACTGTCATTATCTTCTTGGCATGCCTGAGGGGTGAGAAATGGTCTGGATGCTAATTTTATACATAGTTTTAGCCTGTTGCTTTGGATTGAATAATTGATCAGTAACGTGGAAGCACATGTGATTCGTTTGTTTTCCACCTCACTTATTTTTTCCAAAATAAGATGTCTCACTTCTTCAGAGAAGTGCATGGTGGAGTGAGGGACACAGATACCTGGGTGTCGGGCTGCTTGGGCTCTATCTGAGGACTCAGGAAGGGACAGAGTGCTCTAGGCCTTGGTCTTCTCATCAGTGATGAAAGACAGCTAACAGTGATCTGTTAGCTTGCTATAGCTCTAAAAAAATGGGAATTCTTTTTAGTTTATTATATTTGGAATCCTATTTTAGTGAACGCCAAATTAACTTAATATCAGTTTAGGCTTCTTCCTACTGTAGAGGCTGACTTAATGCTTAACTAGTTAACTTAAATAAAGTCATAAATGATTTTACAGTTCAAAAAATCACTAAGTCAGCTTGGTGCCCATAGCACAGTGGTTACGGCGCTGGCCACATGGGTTCAAGGCTGGTGGGTTCAAACCCGGCCCAGGCCAGCTGAACAACAACAATTGCAACAAAAAATAGATGGACTTTGTGGCAGGTGCCTGTAGTCCCAGCTACTTGGGTGGCTGAGGCAACAGAATCGCTTAAGCCCAAGAGTTTGAGGTTGCTGTGAGCTGTGACGCCACGGCATTCTACTGAGGATGACATAGTGATTCTCTGTCTCAAAAAAAAGAAAGAAAAGAAAAGAAAAAAGAAAAATCACTAGGTCTTCTGTTTTGTTAAAAAAAAAGTATTTGTATATGACTTTCAAATAGGCCACAATAAACCTGCCTTTGCTGGATGGCTTGTGAGCTTTCATACCCACAAAAATTCAACATTCCTTCCACAGGCCGGTGGAATGTGCAGGCGCATTGCCTTTGTGAACAGCGACACAGCTTTCTCTGGGGCCATTCTCTTCACAACTGGCTGCCAGGAGAACATTTCTTTCTCTCATAAGGCCCCTGGCTCAATTCTCCAGCTGCTAGATCTTTAAATTTTGCAATTACCCCTTTGTTATTCCTGACCTTATCCTCTCCTCCTTCTGGATGGATCCTTTGCAAGCAAAGGAGATAAATGACTTTACATGGGAGTTACTGCGATGTGGGTTGTCTTTATATAAAACAATTCTCAGCAAGTTCATGCAATTCAACCCCAGGGAGGCAGAGAGAAGTCCTGGCTGTAACACACACACTTCTTGCAGAGACAATTGGATATTCATGGACCATTATGAAAATAGTGGCCACGTTTTGAAGAGTTGGCTGTGGAAGCTCCAAGAGGCAGTTCTATTTGTGAACTTGGAGGTGCTTAGGCAGTATTTCCTACTGCAGCAATTTCAGAGACTTCAAAAGCTGATGTTGGCTCGGCGCCTGTGGCTCAACGGGCTAAGGCGCCAGCCACGTACACCTGAGCTGGCGGGTTCGAATCCAGCCCGGGCCCGCCAAACAACAATGACGGCTGCAGCCAAAAAATGGACGGGCGTTGTGGCGGGCGCCTGTAA
>CAUYRH010092139.1:0-10913 GCA_963574655.1 Perodicticus potto | reverse complement strand
CAAACATATTTCACTTATAAATGAGGATGCAATATCCTAAACAACATATTAACAAGTTGAATTAAAAATTAATGTTTAAGTAATGTACTTTGGTCAAAATTGAATCCAGTTTATGTAAGAATTAGTCACTATTTTCTATTCTTTTTTTGTTTTCTTTCCCTCACCCCCCTGAAGTATTATTTTTTAAATCAAAATTGTTGACCAGGCATGGTGGCTCATGCCTGTGATCCTAGCACTCTGGGAGACAGAGGTGAGAGGATGGCTTGAGCTCAGGAGGTCAAGACCAGCTTGAGCAACAGTGAGATCCCCATCTCTACTAAAAATAGAAAAAATTAGCTGGGTGTTGTGATGAACACCTGTGGTCCTTGCTACTTAGGAGGCTGAAGCGGGAGGATTACTTGAACCCAGGAATTTGAGCTAGGCTGATGCCACAGCACTCTAGCCTGGGGCCTAGAGTGAGACTTCTGTTTCAAAAAAAAAAAAAAAAAATCAGGGGCAGCACTGGTGGCTCAAAGGAGTAGGGCGCCGGCCCCATATGCCAGAGGTGGCAGGTTCAAACCCAGCCCCTGGCCAGAAAAAAAAAATCAGAATTATATCTTTTTGTCTATCTGGAATTCGTTTTGGTACAAAATATGAGGCATACTGCTGACTTTATTTTATCCCCAAATGGCTACCCATTTGTCCCAACACCATTTATTGTATACTCCATGTTTTCTCTATTGATGTGAAATGCCATCTACGAGATTCTTGGGCAAGAAGTTAATAGTTGTGAGCTGAAGTGGAGTTAACAGTGTTTTCTCTTGTGAAACCTGTCCATGCAGAAACCTCAAGCAGGCCACCGAGAGCTGCAAACAAGTCAAACCTGTAAAGCGTTGAAAGCCCACACCCAGTAAATGGAAGTATAATGTCTCCAAATTGTAGCTTGAGATGTTGTGAGCACATGATCTTATATAATTAATTCCTCTCCCTACACACATTCTCTCAAATAATGTCAAAGGGTGATGGGGAATAGTCACATGCTTTTCGGTTGTTTGCTTTGCAGACTGACTCCATCTACATTGGATGAAGACCAGATATTTGCAAATCACTTTGAGCTATGGATAAGGGAAGTGCTATTGTAATTATTTCTGTTATCTTTAAGATTTAAAGGCATGTTATTCTGATTTCAGCATTTTTGGCTTAATGAAGTTTAATTTAAATTAGTACAAATTATCCATCCATGCTCAACTAGCTGTAAAACTGAGCCACTGGGTGTGGGTTGTGAGATCTGAAGCATTAGGAAATGGGATACAATTTTCAGAATTGGTGATAGCATATGAGATTGTTAGAGGTGGTTCACCTGGCATCTATCTACTAAGATGCTTTTTAAACTGGGACACTAAACAATGTTCGGTGATAATTATATCAATAATGATGACACTAAGAACTGGAAAAATCCTGCTGAACTCTTTGAAATAAGTTCTGAATCATCAAAAATAATTATGAGCAATACAATTGAACTTGTATGGTTTTTGGGCTATGTTTCTTAATGGAAGTACTTAGTGGTTTGGGGTTTTGTTTAATACTCAGACAGGGCTCATCACCCATAGCCCAGTGGTTATGGCGCCAGCCACATGCACCGAGGCTGGTGCTGGTGAGTTTAAACAACAAGGATAACTGCAACAACAAAAAATTAGCCGGGCATTGTGGTGGGCACCTGTATTCCCAGCTATCTGGGAGGCTGAAGCAAGAGAACCTCTTGAGCCCAGGAGTTTGAGGTTGCTGTGAGCTATGACACCATGGCATCTACCAAGGGTGATATAGTGAGACTCTGTCTCAAAAAAAAAAAAAAGACTCAGACAGTACAGTATAGTCTTTTTTTTTTTTTTAATTCCAGATTGATATGAAGGTAAAAATGATTAGGTTACATTGTTTGTGTTTGTAGGTAGAGTCCAAGTTGTAGGTGTGCCCCTCACCCAGGAGGTGTGCCATATACCCTTACACGTGCCTATTAGGTGAGAGCACACCAGTTCCCCTCCCTCCTACCCACTCCTCCCACTTGAGTTTAATTGTGTTTTTCTCTCCTGTGTGAGTGTAGTAGTTTACCTATTGGTTTCGTATCAGTATTGAGTACATTGGATACCTGCTTTTCCATTCTTGTGATACTTTATTAAGGAGAATGTTCTCCACCTCCATCCAGGTTAGTACAAAAGATGTAAAGTCTCCATCTTTGGTTATGGCTGAAAGTATTCCATGGTATAAGTATACTACGGTTTATTAATCCATGTGTCGATTCTACATCTTGGTGATTGGAATTGAGCTGCTATAAATATTCTAGTGCAAATGTCCTTACGGTAAAATGATTTTTTTTTTCTGGGTAGATAGCTAGTAATGGGAAACAGGATCAAATGGAAGGACTACTTTCAGTTCTTGGAGGATGCTCCAAACTTCTTTCCAAAGAGGCTGTATTAGTTTGTAATCCCAATATCAGGGTAAAGGTGTTCCCTTTTTTCCACACCCTAGGTAGCATCTGCAGTTTTGGGACTTGGTGAGGTGGGCTATTCTCCCTGGACTAGGTGATATCTCAAAGTGGTTTTGATTTGCATTTCTCTGATGCATTAGGGATGATGAGCATTTTTTCATGTGTTTTTGGCCATTTGTCTTCAGAGAAGGTTCTGTAAATATCTCTTGCCCAGTGATAAATGGGATGAGTAGAGTATTGATTTTTATATTCTTTCTCTGAATGACTCTGAAAAAATTAACTATCCTCTGTTTGCCCTAAACCACAGTGTTATAGATTTTAGATTTTTTTTGCATTTTGGAATTTACATGTACATACAGTAGAATCTCCATAAATTAACCACCCAAGGCACTGTAACAAACTGGTCAACTTACAGAGGTGGTTCAGTATAAGTAACTAGGCCAACTGTACTGATACATATATGTGGTGTAATGTCCAGCCTATAAAAATTAGGTCAATTTAAGCAGGTGGTCAATGCAGGGAGGTGGTCAACTATGGAGGTTCTGTTAGACACACTGAAGATGGGATGCAAATCTAAACACAAAATTCATTTATGTTTCATATGCACCTTATATATGTAGCGTAAAGGTAATTTTTTTTAATTTTTGGAGATTCATTGAGGGTACAAGAAACCAGGTTACACTGATTGCATTTGTTTGGTAAAGTCCCTCTTACAATTGTATCTTGCCCCCAAGAGGTGTGTCACACACTGAGACCCCAACCCCCTCCCTCCTTCCCTCTCTCTGTTCTTCCTTTCCCCCACCCTGCTCTCTCCTCTCTCTGCTCTCCCCTTCCCTCACCCCCCCGACCAAGTACTAGGTCATTTTTTTCCTCATATTAAAATATAATAAATAGGATTCATGCTTCTCCATTCTTGTGATGCTTTACTAAGAATAGTGTGTTCCACTTTCATCCAGGTTAATACAAAGAATGTAAAGTCTCCATCTTTTTTAATAACTGAATAGTATTTCATGGTATACATATACCACAGCTTGTTAATCCATTCCTGGGTTGGTGGGCATTTAGGCTGTTTCCACATTTTGGTGATTGTAGATTGAGCTGCGATAAACAGTCTAGGCAAGTGTCCTTATGGTAAAAGGATTTTTTTCCTTCTGGGTAGATGCCCAGTAATGGTATTGTAGGATCAGATGGGAGGTCTAGCTTGAGTTCTTTGAGGGTTCTCCATACTTCCTTCCAAAAAGGTTGTAGTAGTTTGTAGTCTCACCAGCAGTGTAAAAGTGTTCCTTTCTCTCTACATCCATGCCAGCATCTGCAGTTTTGGGATTTTGTGAGATGGACCTGTTGTGTGAATAGAGTCGCAAGAGAACAGAAGCTTTGTCCCAGATGCAAACTCGCTCCTGTGATATTAAAGTAGTAAGAAGCAGACTACAGCTCAGGATGGCATGTAGCAAAACATCTTTATTTCTGGCCACCTTTTATACACTGGTGGTCACATACACACCTAATCAATGATCTAAAACATTTACCATCGCCTAACTTTTTCTATCTAATTCTAAACCTAAGTAGCAACATCAAGTCTGCGCAACAACAAATGTTTTTCTGTTTTACATTCTCTCTAAAACATGTGTCATCTGTTTGTGCAAAAAATCTAAAGCTGCAGGGGAAATTATTCCTTTACGTTTTCTATGTGCCCATCAAGTTAACCTCCAATGGATTTTATGACTCTATTTATCCGCAGTGCTGAGACCTTTAGGCTATTAAGATAATATGTATTCAACACTTGTCAACCTCTGGACCATATCACCAAGTGGGAGCTCTCAACCTCTAACCTTCTTGGGCTTAACAGCTGCATGACTTCAGAGTTTCTGTTTCTGGACTTTTACCTCCTATAAACAGCCTCTGTGTATGCCTGAGGGCAGCCCAGCTCTCTTGCTTTTTCTGCATCAGCAAAAGTCATGTCAATCCATTTTCCTCAAACTTAATGGCACACAGATGTGGGTTTTTACCCCACAGAGACCATTGTCATTGGGGTTAGGTGATATCTCAGGGTGGTTTTGATTTGCATTTCTCTAATAATTAGGGATGATGAGCATTTTTCATATTTTTGCTGGCCATTCATCTGTCTTCTTTAGAGAAGATTCTGTTCATCTCTCTTGCCCATTGATATATGGGATTGTTGGCTTTTTTATGTGGATTAATTTGAGTTCTCTATAGATCCTAGTTATCAAGCATTTATCTGATTCAAAATATGCAAAAAACTTTTCCCATTGTGTAGGTTGTCTGTTTGCTTTGGTTGTTGTCTCCTTAGCTGTACAGAACTTTTCAGTTTAATTAAGTCTCATTTGTTTATTTTGTTGTTGCAATTGCCATGGAAGTCTTCTTCATAAAGTCTTTCCCCGGGTCAATATCTTCCAGTGTTTTTCCTATGCTTTCTTTGGGGATTTTTATCATTTCATGCATTAAATTTAAGTCTTTTATCCATCTTGAAACAATTTTTGTGAGTGGAGAAAGGTGACTGTCCAGTTTCAGTCTTTTACATGTGGATATCCAGTTCTCCCAGCACCATTTATTAAATAGGGATTCTTTCCCCCAGTTGTATGTTCTTGTTTGGTTTATCAAAGATTAGGTGGTTGTAAGATGCTAGTTTCATTTCCTGGTTTTCTATTTGATTCCAAATGTCTATGTCTCAAATTTTGTGCCAATATCATGCTGTCTTGACCACTATGGTCTTGTAATACAGCCTAAAATCTGGTATGGTGATGTGCCAGCTTTGTTTTTATTACTAAGAACTGCCTTAGCTATACAGGGTTTTTTTCCTAGTTCCATACAAAATGCAGAATCATTTTTTCCAAGTCTTGAAAGTATAATATTAGTGTTTTAATTGGGATGACATTGAATCAGTAGATTGCTTTGGGAAGTATAGACATGTTAATAATGTTGATTCTTCCTAGCCATGAGCATGGTATGTTCTTCCATTTGTTAATATACTCTGCTATTTCCTTTATTTATTTTATTTTATTATTACTTTTTTTTTTGGTCGGGGCTGGGTTTGAACCCACTACCTCTGGCATATGGGGCCAGCGCATTACTCCGTTGAGCCACAAGTGCCACCTTTTTTTTTTTGCTATTTCCTTTCTTAAGGTTTCATAATTTTCTTTATAGAGGTCCTTCACCTCTTTAGTTAGGCATATTAGTAGGTATTTCACTTTCTTTGAAGCTATGGTGAAGGGAGATGTGTCCTTAGTTAGCCTCTCATCTTGGCTGTTATTGACATATACAAAGTATTGATTTGTGGACATTGATTTAATATCCTGAGACATTATAATATTTTTTGATAACTTCCAGGAGTCTTGTAGTTGAGTCTTTGGGGTTCTCTAAGTATAAGATCATATTGTCAGCAAAGAGGGAGAGTTGACCTCCTTTGCTCCCGTTAGGATGCCCTTTATTTCCTTGTCTTGCCTAATTGTATTGGCTAGAACTTCCAGCACTAGGTTGAATAGAAATGGCGATAGAGGACAACCTTGTCTGGTTCCAGTTCTAAGTGGAAAAGCTTTCAGTTTTACTCCATTCAGTAAAATATTAGCTGTGGGTTTGTCATAGATAGCTTCAATCAGTTTAAAAAATGTGCCACCTATGGCTATACTCTTCAGTGTTCTAGTTAGAAAAGGATGCTGGGGCTCGGTGCCTGTGGCTGAAGTGGCTAAGGTGCCAGCCACATACACCTGAGCTAGTGGGTTCACATTCAGCCTGGGCCCGCCAAACAACAATGATGGCTGCAAACAAAAAATAGCCAGGTGGTGTGGTAGGCACCTGTAGTCCCAGCTACTTGGGAGGTGGAGGCAGGAGACTCGCTTGAGCCCAGGAGTTGGAGGTTGCTGTGAGCTGTGATGCCACAGCACTCTACCTAGGGTGATAGCTTGAGACTCTGTCTCAAAAAAAAAAAAAAAAAAGAAAGAAAGAAAGAAAAGGATGCTGGATTTTTTTGAATGCTTTTTCTGCATCTTTTGAGAGGATCATATACTCTTTGTTTTTGCTTCTGTTGGTATAGTGAATAACATTTATGGACTTGCATATGTTAAACCTGCCTTGCATTCCTGGATAGAATTACTTGATCATGATGTATGACTTTTTTGATGATAAGCTGTAATCTGTTGGCTAGGTTAATAATTTTTGCATCTATATTCATTAGTTAAATTGGCCTGAAGTTCTTTTTAGTTGTGTCTTTTCCAAGGTGATGTTTGCTTTGTAGAATGTGTTGGGGAAGATTCCTTCCTCCTCTATTTTTTGAAATAATTTTTGCAGTATGGGAATAAGCTCTTCTTTGAAGTTTTGATAGAATTCTGGTAAGCCATCTGGACCAGGGCATTTTTTTGTTGGGAGTTTTTTTTATTGTTTCTTTGATCAGTGCTTGAAATTGGTCTGTTCAGGAAATCTATTTCTTCTGGGCTAAGTCTAGGGAGAGAGCGTGAGTCCAAATATTGATCCATTTCAGCCTGAAGATAATTTTATATGTTATTTTATTTTGTTTTTGTTTTTGCTTACATATATTTAAGTACTAGTGAAGCTAAAGTTCATGGGTGGATTCATTGTAGTCACTCAAAGTTCCTTTGTCAAGTGCTGGTCCTTGTCCTTTGTCTTTCTTTTTTTAAATTTCAGATTAATATGAGGGCGCAGATGATTAGGTTACTTGGTTTGCATTTGTTAGGTAAAGTTCAAGTTGTAGTTTTGCCCCTAACCCAGGAGATGTACCATATACCTTTACATTGTACCTGTTAGGTGAGAGCACACCAGTCCCTCTGTCTCCTCCCCTCATTCCCCCTTTTCTCTTCCTCCTCCCCCTACTTGAATTTATTTGTTTCTCTCATGTGGACATGTAGTTTTTTATCTATTGGTTTCATATTAGTATTGAGTACATCGGATACTTGCTTTTCCATCCTTGTGATACTTTACTAAGGAGAATGTTCTTCAACTCCATCTCGGTAAATATACAGTCTCCATCTTTTTATGGCTGAATAATATTCCATTGTATACATATACAACAGAATTTTATATAATATTTTAAATAATTTTGCACATGAAACAGTGTTTCGGCTATATCTTGACTACCTGTCATGTAAAGTCAGGTGTGTAATTTTCCACTTGGGTCAGTACTCAAAAAGTTTGAATTTTGAAACATTTAAGATTTCAGAGTTTTGGATTACCATGTCTGGTGCTATACCTTGGATGTTTTCCCCTTCAAACCTCATGTTAAAATTTGATCCCCAGTGTTGTTGATAGGGCCTAATGGGAAGAGTTTGAGTTGTGAGGGAGATGCTTTATGAATGGATTAATTCCTTCCCTGGGAAGGTATAGGGTAAGTAGGTTCTCATTCTCTTAGTTCCCCTGAGAGCTGGTTGTTAAAAAGAGCCTGGTACCTGACACAAATATCTCTTTTGTGTGTGTGTGTGTGTGGTTTTTGGCCAGGGCTGTGTTTGAACCCGCCACCTCCAGCATATGGGGCCGGCGCCCTACTCCTTTGAGCCACAGGCGCCACCCACAAGTATCTCTTATTTCGTCTTTCTACATGTTCTCTACACACACTTGTTCCCTTTCACCTTCTCCTGTGAATAGAACCAGCCCGTTGCACTCACCAAATGGAGATGCCCAGTGGGGAACTTTTTCAGACATCAGAATCATGAACCAAACAAACCTTTATTCTTTATAAATTATCTAACCTCAGATATTCTTTTATAGCCATATTAAGTAGACTGAGACACTCAACTTATACCATGCCTTAAGAAAGAATGAGGAGGGGCGGCGCCTGTGGCTCAGTGAGTAGGGCACCGGCCCCATATGCCAGAGGTGGCGGGTTCAAACCCAGCCCTGGCCAAAAAATAAAATAAAAAAAAAAAAAAAAAGAAAGAAAGAATGAGGAAATATTTATGTTATAATATGCTATAGTGCCAAGAGGTAGTGGGGGTTAAAAGAAGCAAAGTGTAGCGCAATGTATAAACAAGGTGGGAAGTAGATAATAATACACACATTTGCTTGTATAATCCTGGAAATGGTCAAGAAAAACACCCAAGAAGAAATGAACCGAGAGTACCAAAAAGGAAGTGGGTGAGGCTGGAAGCCGGGATCAGACCCTGTAAGACAGCACTCACAGGGCTCCCAAGAAAATGTGAGCATTGAATTCTTCCAAAGTGAGAATTTGGGTGACTAGGTGGCCAGAAAACTTTTCATTTTATATTCCTTTTCATTTTCTGATTGTACTTTGCGAATTTGTAACTTTTAAAAAATAAAGTCAATATAAAGTATATATTAATAGAACACTGAAGACATAAAGTGTGCAATAAATGTTAGTGCTTATTTAATTTTATTTTCTTTTTTTTGTAGAGACAGAGTCTCACTTTATTGCCTTGGTAGAGTGCCGTGGCATCACACAGCTCACAGCAACCTCCAACTCCTGGGCTTAGGCGATTCTCTTGCCTCAGCCTCCCGAGTAGCTGCGACTACAGGCGCCCGCCACAACGCCCGGCTATTTTTCTGATTTTGCAGTTCAGCCGAGGCTGAGTTTGAACCCACCACCTTCGGTATATGGGGCCGGCGCTGCCCCGTGCTTATTTAAATTAATAATCTTTAATTAACTTAAAGATTCTTTTCCATCAAAATAAAGACATCTAGGTGTCTTTATTTTTTAAAATGGCTGTTTAAAAATTTAAATACCAACTTGGGCGCTCTCTCTCCCATGAAAAATAGGTCTCTGCTTGCCCAAGGTCCAAGATCTGCAAGCTCAACCTGCAAGTCTCAGTGCCCATTTGGACTTTCACAGTCAGAGATTGTAGCAAAGGCCTCAGGATGGAAAACAGCTGAGTCTTGATATTCTGGTATATGCAAGGTACTGGCAATGTTATCATCAAAGGATGGCTTGGCTCAGGAACCATCAGAATGCCTACTGGAAGGCGGTGGAATACTATTTCAATTTTCCATTGTCCTACTTCCTGCAGCCCTTCCCCAAAGCTCTCAGATAAGGAGAGTGGATATTGTCAGTCCTTCTGTGACCACCACCTTCCTGCAGTTCTCCACATTTCAGAAGGTCTGAGGAGCCTCCACGCAGCAGCAGTACGACCCAGGCATCCGAGAGGGAAGAGTAACCTTTGTCCCAAGAGATGGAGGTATGGCTGGGCGCCTGTAGCTCAGTGGCTAGGACACCAGCCACATACACCGGGGCTGGCAGGTTCGAACCTAGCCCGGGGCCTGCCAAACAACAACTGCAGCTATAACCAAAAAATAGCCAGGCGTTGTGGCGGGCGCCTGTAGTCCCAGCTACTTGAGAGGCTGAGGCAAGAGAATGGCTTAAGCTCAAGAGTTTGAGGTTGTTGTGAGCTGTGACGCCACAGTACTC
This sequence comes from Perodicticus potto, assembly GCA_963574655.1. Lineage (NCBI taxonomy): Eukaryota > Metazoa > Chordata > Mammalia > Primates > Lorisidae > Perodicticus > Perodicticus potto. Next base: position 1,068 of record CAUYRH010092139.1, on the reverse strand, counting down.
TATGGAGGGCAACAAAGTGAGATGTTGTCTCAAGAAAGAAAAAAAAAAAAAAGGAGATGGAGATAAGAGACCAAGTCAGTTGGGGAGGTGGAATGCGACCTTAGCGGTATGGAAATCACAGAGCTGCACCAATACTTGGCGGACGTGGAGAGGCACCGAGAAGAGTGAGGCGGGCGGCAGCAGCTGGCCACAGGGCGCCGGGACGGCTCCGTGCGCGCTGACCACCACCTGTGCCACGCGCCCACGGTTCTGCCAGCCCCGCCAGGCCCAGATGGAGCGCTGGGACCGGACAGCGCCCCCAAGATCCAGGCCCTGGAGGCCGCGGTGCGGCTGAGCTTTGACAAGCACTACACCGCGACAGGAAGCAGCCCAAGTTACTGGTAGGTGATTCTCCTGAAGTTCTGAGCCCTGGGCACCGGGACCCCTGCGAGTGCTGTCTGCGCAGGGCCTGATCAGGGCTCCCAGCCTTTTTTTTTGAGACAGAGCCTCAAGCTGTCACCCTGGGTAGAGTGCTGTGGCATCACAGCTCACAGTAACCTCCAATTTCTGGGCTCAAGCAAGTCTCCTGCCTCTGCCTCCCAAGTAACTGGGACTACAGGCGCCTGCCACAACGTCCCACTGTTTTTTGGTTGCATCCGTTATTTTGTTTGGCGGGCCCGGGCTGGATTTGAACCCACCAGCTCAGGTGTATGTGGCTGGTGCCTTAGCCCGTTAAGCCACAGGCACCAAGCCAGCATTACTGTATTTTGAAGAAGGAATGAAAATACTGAACATTATTTTATTTTATTTATTTATTTTGCAGTTTTTTTGGCTGGAGTCGGGTTTGAACCTGCCACTTCCAGTGTATGGGGCCAGCACCCTACTCCTTTGAGCCACAGGCATCGCCCCTCTGAACATTATTTTAGATAGATTTATTTATAGTTGGGTTTTCTTTTTTTTTAATTTTTATTAAATCATAATTGTGTACATTGGTGCAATCATGGGGCACAATGTGCTGACTTCATATACAATCTGAAATATTTTCATTGAACTATTTAACATAGCCTTCATGGCCTTTTAATCACTATA
>CAUYRH010092138.1:0-10103 GCA_963574655.1 Perodicticus potto | reverse complement strand
GCCAAGGAACCCATACACTTACATATACCCTGAGGCTAGAGGCCTAGAGGAGGAGACGGGGAAAGACCGGGAGAGGAACGGAGAGAGCTTCTCTCTCCCCACTTGAAATCTCTCCCTCTACCAGGAGCTTTGGTGTTTTCTATATTCTTTTCTGTAAATCAATTCTGTCTTACCACAGAGGGGTGGGGGAGGAATAATGTAATGAAGAATAATAAAATACATGTATTTAAAAAAAAAAGAAAAAGTCAGATTTTGATAATCTGTAATCATTAAATGGAGATAAACCCTTAATAAATCAGAACTAATAAAACACTGTATTTCACACTTTGAACTTTGAAAATCACAGGAGAATCAATGTGGTGGGTATGAACTTAATGTGTAGGAGAGGCATAGCAGTGGCCATAGGTAATGATTTATTAAGAATTCTTCTTTACATTAGAAGATCCATCCTTTGTTCAGATGTTCACAGAGTAAGACAACTTGATCTTTTTTGCACAGTCTAGGAACCTAGCTACTGCAAATTTTGGTTCAAATAGCCAAGTTAAGTATGAGAAATTCTAATTCTAAAAGTACAGAGCAAAGTAAACTAAATTTATTCAAGTAATGGAAATGATACTTGTTTGGAAATTTAAGTTGATTTCAAAATATATATAGTTGAATAGAGTATTTCAATACCAATTAGATAAGAAGATACAGAAGAATAGACAGAGATGAGGATGAAATGAGAGAAACAAGCAGAGAGAAAAAGTGGAAGGACATTTCTTTTCTCTACTTTTAATTTGCTAAGGAGTGGGAAATCCTTTGAAATGAATGCAAATGTTGGGACTACTCTGGGAAAGTCCTTTTAAAGTACAAGCTGGGTCACTCAGTTATCCCCAAATAGAATTAGATATTGAATACCTGAGCAGCAATTAATATTCCATGGACATTATTGACACCATACATTAATATATTTTAGGGAAATGAGTAGAGAGATAGACTTTATTTTTTAAAAATTTCAGATTACTATGAGATACAAGCGTTAGATTACAATGTTTGCATTTGTTAGATAAGGTCTCTTTTGTAGTTGTGTCCTGCACCCAGGAGGTGTGCAATATATCCTTAAATAGTGCCCATTAGGTTGGAACTCACCAATCTTCTTCCCTTTTTCCCTTTCCCCCCAACTTGAATTGAGTTTTTCTCTTGTGTGGGCATGTATTAGTTAGTCTGCTGGCTTCATATTAGTATTAGTATTAAGTACATTGGATATTGGTTTTTCTATTCTTATAAAACTTTACAAAGAAGAATGTGCTTTAGTGCCTTCTAGGTTAATAAACAAGATGTAAAATCACCATCATGTATGTCTGAATAGTATTCCATGGAGTACATATACCACAGTTTATTAATTCATTCCTGAGTTGGTGGGCATTTAGGTAGTTTCTACCTGTTGGCAATTGTAAATTGAGCTACAATAAACAATCTAGTGTAAATGTCCTTATGGTAAAATGATTTTTTTCTTCTGGTTAAATGCCTAGTAATGAGATTGCAGGATCAAATGGAAGGTCTATTTTGAGTTCTTTGAGGATTCTCCTTGTTTCTTTCAAAAAGGCTGCATTAGTTTGCAGTCCTTCCAACAGTGTAGAAGTGTTCCTTTTTCTCTTCATCCACACTAGCATCTGCAACTTTGGGGCTTTGTAATGTGGGCTTGAGAGATAGACGTGAAATATAGAATCTATTTTTGTGTCATCAGAAAATTCCTTATTTTATCCTTTGCCAATGAAGATGGTGACCGGGGTACCTCAAGTAAGAACAGTGAAAATATGACTACAACAAGGATACCTAAGTTAGTAGGAAGGCAAAGGCTGTAAGCAATTGGGTTTCTGAACAGCACTTTATTACACAGTGGGATGGGAAAAGAAGATGATTGGAGTAGGAGATTCCAGGTTTAACTTCAACATTTTAATTTATTGTGTATTTTATAAAGTTACTTAGCTCTGAGCCTAAGTTCCATCAGCTATAAAATGGGAAAGAAAAACATCTCGAATGGCTGTTTGATTTGACATAATATATGTTGATTTCTGAACATAATATATAGTATTATATCAGTATTGTTGCATCTGCAAAATTCACTGGCTACAAACAATCATTTATTATTATAGTTTATGAATTATGAGGCAAGGGGTCAGCTGTTCTTGGCCGAGTTTATTTATACCTTTATGATCTTTGATGGGGTCAGCTCACCTAGGAGAGCCTTGACACAAGAGAGTAGGTTTTCTTGGTTATGTTTTTTCCACTTTTCTCATTTTCCAGTATTTATGTTCTCATGGCAATGGCAAAGGCATGGGAGAACAAGCAGATACACACAACACCTCGTGAGACCTAGGCTTAGAAGTGGTCCTCTGCCACCTCTGCCACACTCTAGTGGCAAGTTACATGACAATCAAGAGAAAAAGGGTTTAGAAAATAGCACCACTTCCTTATTGAGAGGAACTGAATCACATAAAAGAGTGTGAACATAGGGAGATACATAGGAATGGGGCCATTAATACCATCAATCTGCCATAGTTACAGAGAAAGTCCTCAAAACATGATAATTACTATTCCTGCAGAAAATGGGTGTTCAGTAAAGCCTACTGTTGATGGTGACAAATTTTGTAAAAATTTTAAACATTTCCTCTTTTTAAAAATGAGACAGTCTTACTTTGTTGTCCTTGGTAGAGTGCTGTGGTGTTACAGCTCACAGCAAAATCATACTCTAGGGCTTAAGCAATTCTCTTGCATCAGCCTCCCAAGGAACTGGGACTACAGATGCCCACCACAATGCACAGCTATGCTATAATTTTTTCATTGGGAATATATAAACCAATACATTTTCCAGAATATTTACTGAAAACACTTGTATAATTGCAGAAGCAAGATGTAACAATGGAAGTGACTGTCCCAAGACAAAACACAACTAAATAATTTGCATAGCCATTTTCTCTACTATCATTGTCACTAGCGTATTGATCCCAGAAATACTTTCAACTTCAAAATTGACTTTTATTGCTTTTAATGACATTTCTTTTCATAGTGTGTATTTTTTTCTAGAAATATTTGTTTCTGTCGTATAGGAGGAAAAACAAGTACAAACCCTGACCCGAATGATGGGATCCTGACAATAGAAAGGAGATACAGAGTTTTTTTTTCGTTTGTGATTACAAGGTTGGCCTCCCCAGCATAGGTAATTAGCTTTACGAGGCTCAGGAGGGTGGGTTATTGGATTGGAGCTCTGTGTATTTCACCTTGAGACCTTTCTAGGAATTGGTTTTATGACTCCCGACCCTAGCATTTTATAGCAAGTAAAATGGAATATAGTCACTTTTAAGGAAGTCTATTTGGCTAGAACATAGCAGCAAAGGAAAAATAATACAATATAAGCTTAATAAGAACTGCAGAGGCCAAATCATATATAATTTTGTAGAATAAAAGTTAAAGATTTTGGCCTCTGTATTAAAATGAGATGTTAACAATCGTGAGAGTGACATAAACAGATGTAAGTTCTAGGTGATATTCTGGCTGCAGTGTAGGGAATGATTTAGAGGAACAGAAAAGTAGACACAGGAAAACCCATTTTGAGGTTGTTACAACAGTCATATCATGAGAGAGTGGCAGCTAGAGCCAGAGTGTTGGTGGTGGATATGGACAGAAATGTAATTTGATACAAATGGAATGTCATTTGATTTGTTGGATGGGGGAATAAGTATAGATATGGATCAAAGATGGCTCCTAGATTTCTGTCTAGAGGATATTGTTATTCTCTGACTTGGGGGACATTTATGGAGAATCTGTTTTGAGAAAAAGCTTTATTTTGGGTTTTTTAGTTTGAGATATAGCATTTCCAAGGGGAGATGTCATTTTGCATTGCCAGATAATAATCTGGAGCTAAGCCAAAAGAGCTCAGCTGGAGATATTTATTTGGAATTCCACAGGGTCATGGGTGCCATCAAGGAACTTGAATCCATGACAATGGGTATGTGGTTAACATCACCTTGGATAAAAGGGAGAGTGAAGAAAAGAGTGGCTTAGGACTAAGTCAGAAGAACTCTACTGTTCATATAGCAAATAATGACCTGACAAAAATGGTTGTTTAGTTGGGAAATATTATAGGAAACTGTGGTGTCTTAGGATGTACGACCAGGGAAGAGAGACACAGGAAAAAACTCTGCCAAATAATAAATGAAAGATTCTCTTTCTCCCTAAGTCTTGGCATTTTTAGTAATGGAGGAAGCAGTGAGACTAGAATTTTACTAAGAAGAGTGTAGGGATTATTAATGTAGGGGATATTAATAATGTGAATTTTGATAGTTTTCTATGAAGGAAAAAAGTTTTGAATGTACATATTAATTCTCATGATTTTGGAAAAATGTGTTGTAAAGGAGATTTTCACACACTTGAGGATGTGTCTAGAGAAAAGGAAATGGAAATGTAAAGGCTTGAGATATTTCTTGGCTTAAAATCAAGAGAAGTAAAGGGAACGTGAGATTTCTTTCTAACTTACACAAAATAGTGGAAGAAAAGGCGTTTTAAATTGACTAGAGACATTTTAGGAATAGTATTAACATTTGTTTTGGTGTATCTTCTAGACAACATTTTCAATAATTATTGGATGCATGACTATATTCACTGTAGGAGTAAATGTAATGTAAAAGGTCTTTATTTTATTTAACAACATTCAGTATTCCTTTTACTTAGTGAAATTTATGTGTATATGTGTGTGTGGTGGAGTGAATATTTAGGTGATCAGGCAAAGAACTTGAAATGAGTTCAATTATAAGGCATCTAATCTGGGCCAGGAACTGCAGAAAACACTGTGACCAGAGGGTCCCCTTGAATCTCAGTCTGTGGACTGATCTGTGCACATATGGAAGGAAAATTTTGAGGCTGAGAAAAGGAGTAGACAGAACACTCCCTAAAACTCAAACAGAGTCGGAATAATCTGTGTTTAGGCCAGCTGGAGTAGAATGATCTTTAACATGTGGGAGATCTAGTAGAGTCTTCAGCATGACATTGACTCAGTAGTCAGCCAAGTTTGCCCTAGACTCAAACTGTTCTAGACCTGTTCTAGCAAAGCTTACAGCATAGTACAGAAAGAGTAATACTAGTTCCAAGTATTTTGACTGTATCCCAGAATAAAGCCCCCCAAGTATTTAAAGGGGTGCAGAAACAACCAGTAGCCAATAATTTAAAATTCACAATATCTGATGTCCAATAAGAACTGACCAAGCATACAAAGCTGGAAAATTTTTCTTATAATCGGAAGAAAGTCCAGTCAAGGGAAGAGATCTAACAATAATACATTATAAAATTAATATGAAAGTATATTAAAACAGCTATTATATTAACTATATATATTTCTATAAATTAGGAAAATAATTTCATTTATAAATTGTATCAAAAAGAGCAAATTATTTAGGAATAAATGTAACAAAAGTACAAAAATTATACACTAGAAATTTTGTCACTTCATTAAAAAATTTAAAGAATTTCTAAATTTTTTTGTATGGATTTAGTATCATCTGTTAACAACATTAAGTTTTTCATTCAGTCAATGGAAGATTTAATATTGTTAAGATGGCAATATTCCTTAAGTTGGTCTACAGAATAGATGAAGTTCCTTTCAGAATCTTAGATTGAGGTTGTGAGGAAGTTTCAAGGGACCCAGAATAGCCACTAAGCAGAGGAATAGATGTTCAATGTCATTAGTCACCAGGGAATGCAAATCAAAACCACAATGAGGTATCACTTCACACTCACTACAATGGCCAGAATAATAACAAACAGGACAATAGCAAATGTTGATGCAAATGTGGAGAAATGGGAATGCTCATATTTTGGTCATGGGAATGTTAAATGATACAGCTGCTTAATCAAAGCAGTTCAGCATTTCCTAAGACCTAATCAAAGCAGTTTAGCATTTCCTAGAGAGCCTGCATTCCTTGACTCGTCTTCCCCATCATCATCAAATCCAGGAATGGCACGGTGTGTTCATCAAATCACTTCAGTTTCTTCTGCTCCTTCTTTCACTTTTATGGACTCTTGTGATTATATTGGACCCATTTGGATAATTGGCTAATTTCCATATTTTAAAGACAGCTGACTAAATTAGCAATCTTAATTTCATCTGCAACCTTAATCTCCCTGCTTCATGTAAACAAACATAGTTAAATTAATGGGGATTAGGATGTGGAAACATTTGGTGTACTTAGTTCTGCCCACCAGGTACAATTCCATTCCTGGGTACGTAAAAAACATATCTATATGACAACTCACATACAAATGTTAAGAATAGTCCAAGAGTAGACACGACCAAACTTCTATTAACTGGCATGGATAAATAACAACAACAAAAAAGAGAAATTATCAATGCAATAAGACCTTTGAAAAAATACATTCAATATTAGAAAAATTATAGAATGCTTCATGGAAGAGATAAAATTTAAGCTGAACATTAGATAAATGATAAGATATATAAATAGAAATGAAATTTATTATTATTTTCTTAAAATACATACATATTTTAAATATAAGTTGTTATCATACAAATTTCTACTTTCGTAAGTACCAGAGCTATGGTAGTATGAGTTATTATCTAATTTCAGTACACGTTTGTTTTTCCAAGAGAGTATTGCATAATTGTTCTCATCAATCAAATAAGATGTAAGATGTGTTTTCTGTGGTAGGGATGTATGGAGTGAGAGGAGCCTCACCTGGTTCTGTACGTGAAGCATTACATCTTACTTCCTTTAGAATTAAAATACGAAAACATCTTCAGAATCTACTCGTCATTCAAACTATACATTTTATACTATAGCTATAGTTTGAGTGTGTGCAAAAGCCTGTGAATCTGACAAATGTAGTTAAATATTTGTGCCTGCCTTCTTCTGCTTCCCCTTCTTTATCCCTTCTCAAATAAGCAACAAGTTCTCTCCCTTTACCTGTGGGTACCAAATGCAGATTAATTTATTCATGACTTCTTATGTTTTGAATGGTATAGTTTCACTTAACTGTGTTTGTTCCGTAGCAATACAGAATATTTTTGATACTTTCCATTAAAATGAAGAGAGAATCACCTGCCATTACTCTCTTTGACATAATCTTAAGAAGAGTGAGTGCTTATACTTTTCTCTATATCTTCAAAGATGATGAAGGTCAAGACAAAGACCTGAGTCTGTATTTGTATATCAGGAGATAGTAATGGCTCCATTTTGTTGTTCTCTGCCTTTTTAAATGCTATTCAATTGAAATCCTTTACTATTCAGTAAAAACTTCAAAAAACATACTTCATAAAAATAGAGTTTAAGTAGCAAAATGAGACAATTCACATCACAAAAGGCAAATGGTAGATATCTGAAGTAAATCAAAGGTTCATTCTTTCTGTAGAAAAGAAACTGTTATTATTTCTGGCAGATTACCTAACCCTGCAGAAATTACAGAGTGTGTGTGTTTGAAATCTAAATGAGTTTTCCAAAAATTCATCACCAAGGTTGGTTGAAAACAAATCTCATTGGTATTCAGTGTCTCCATCTTAAGATGAAAGAGGAGAAAAAACTCCTTGGGTGGGGAGAAAATAGAAGGAATTTTATCTAAGAGCAAAGGAGCCATCATTTACACAAACCCAACTTCTACTGACTTCAATCAACTTCAACCTCTCAGCAGGAAGAACTTGGTTTCAGGACAGGAATTTGAACTTGACTAATATTATTACAAGAGGATCAAAGTTTTCATAATGAGTTTAATAACTTGGATGCAAAAAGAATCATTGGCCACTGGAGTTTTAAATTCTATTGACTTAGTGAATTTGATCTTTTTCTGGAGATGGAAAGTTTTAAAGTAAATTAATGTCTTTGTATAGATGAATAGTTGCTGGAACTCAAAAATAAACATGAGACTATTGGCATGTTATATAAATTATAATTTGTTCAAGAATTAGGGTATTCAGATGGGCCAACGAACTCAGATATAAGGAATTTGAATTATACATGGTTTTGTTTAAGAGAATTACAACATTCTTAAATTGGACATATTTAACATCTTTTTTCTTTTCCTCTCTCCTGTACCTCTCCAATTTCTAAAAAAGAGTGAATAATAATAAAGATTTTTGAGGGTTCCTCAGGTGTCACATATTTAGGTTTATATGTATTGCCCCATTATTTCTGTTAAATTAATTAATTAGGAGGCCTTTAGACTAATCTAATAAGCAAACAGAAGCCCAACAGAGTATAAAGAGTCTTAACCAATGAGATACTACTACTGTAACTCTTATTAGGCACTTGTCCACCAGGAATGAGCCAAACAGGCTACTGCACCACTTTAACCAAGTATCTTTTTTGTCTTGCTTACCATTCACCTAGTAAAAACCTTCCCCTCTTCCCCTCAGTGGCGCTCACAGCCACCTTTCATTTAGAGAAGCCCAATTCATGAATTTCTCTGCTCCAATACACTCTTTACAATTTTAAGGAGCCCTGCTTATCTTTTAACAATTCTTAACTACAGTTTGTGGGTGAAGGAAATTGGAGCCAAGAAAGGGTAAGCAACTTTTACAGGTCATACCCCTAAAATGAAAGGATGTAGAAAATTAAATTCAGATTTGCTTGAAATCAATGATCATGATGGATCAGTTGACTGAAGCTACAGAATCCCCTCTTCATTCTCCTCTATGTTGAAAAGTCGAAAGTCAATTCTTTTAGCCTGATACCCATGCTCACCTAACAGAGCAGCACTTTCTGGATTCAGTACCACAATTGGAGCCATTTAGAATAAGTGATTTGAAAAGAACAAGGCTGGATTCCAGCAGAAAACATCGTGAGGAGCAGAAAAATGACCTGTGGAAACCTGGGGCTGTTGCCATGGCTATAGTGGCCTAACCTCTCCTGGTGACCTGTAAGCAGCAGGGGCAGCAATGGCCTCCAGGAAGCAGGCACATGGTGGCACCATGTCCTACCCAGTCACCACTCAGCTGCAAGAAGATGGTGGCCTCACAAAGGCCTCCTGAGCTTGGCCACTTTGGCTTCAGGTATGAGCTGCACAGATCCAGGACCTAGGCTGGGATTGCTGTGTTCCATCTGGAAGAGACAAAGATTCACCCCTGCCCAAGGTTAAATGAAGCCTTGAAAGTGACCAAGGCAGTGCCTAGTGGTTTGGGTTCCACTCAACCTTGATATTGGAACAGAGAAAGGGCAGATAAACTACCACCTTTGCCCAACAGCAAGAGCCCACCACTTTTTGAAAGCATTTACTGGCTTCTATACATAATATTAAAAAAGCCACTTCCCCAGACTTTTGAAAATAAGATATAACAGATGTAATAGATGTAAAGAAGTTGTTCACACATGGTAAAGTTAGAAAAATCACCACATTTATACATGCCCCTTTGCAAAAATAAATAAATCACTAAAAAAATTGTAGAAAAGAAATTCTGTAAATGACATGGTTTTCTTTTTGTTTGTTTGTTTTTTTTTTGAAACAGAATCTTGCTCTGTATTCCTGGCTGGAGTGCAGTAGTATCATCATAGCTCACATCTGTGACCTCCCAATCTTGGATTCAGGCAATCTCCTTGCCTCATCCTCCTTTGTAGCTGGGATTACAAGCCTGAGTCACCATGCCCAGCTACCTTTTCTATTTTTAGTAGAGACAGATCTTGCTCTTGCTAGCCTTGAATTCCTGACCCCCAGTGATGCTCCCATCTCAGCTTCCAGTGTGCTAGGATTATAGGCATGAGCCACCAAGCCCAGAAATGGCTTTTGAAAATGGAATTGTTAGACTACCCCCAGATATTTTACAACACCAGGAACAAAAACATTTCTTAAGTGGTTTTGAGGTGATAGGGCACAAGAACTTGAGGGGGAAGAATGTTATATGCTAGACTAGTCATATTTAACATGTTTATTTTTTTTTAACATGTTTATTTTATGTTTTATTCTTCTCATAGTATAAGTCCGTGGCACTCATACAACACATGGGAGGGTGAAGAGTGATTTTGATAGCAGCTGTTGTGTCCCTCTCATTGCAAGGGAACAAGAAAGACTGTAGTTATTTATATTTGCGTGTGGTAACTGCATTCTTTTTCATTATTAGCTGAAGC
>CAUYRH010092137.1:0-12269 GCA_963574655.1 Perodicticus potto | reverse complement strand
GTTGATGACTCCTTCCCCACCTTGCCCCTCTGTCACACCCAGTCTCTGGTAACCCTGCAGGGCTGTGATCCTGTTCCTTCCATTGAGAATATGCTCTAGAGGTTTGCACCTGCCTAGGTCACAAGGGGCTCTGTGGCTCCTCGGCCAGTCCATCAGTTTCTGTTGGTGTTGGCAGGGGGGAGGTGAGGCCTGACAACCTGGGTACTTGATAGGGGCTGGTGCGATTCACTCAGTTCCAGCCCTGTCCCTGATTGATGTTGCTGATAGAACAGAACAGGTTCACAGAATTTCTGCCCTGTGGAAGAGACGCTGGGCTGCTAATAGTCCTGACTCAGTCTGTGAGCTTCAATGCTTTGTCTGAGCTGTCATCCCCTGAGGGCCAGGTGCAGCTGAAATTTAGCAGGGCAGTCTCCACCCAGCTTTCTCAGTGCGTATATTCTAATCCCCATGCTATGCCCCAGCAATCCCAGTACCACCTCAGGCATATCCTTCACTCCCGATTCCTGCCCCTCTGCCGCAGGACTGCTCTGCCGATGGCTGCCACCAGAGAGGCTGGCTTCCCCTGGCCACCCAGAGAGAGTGGGAGTGTCTCCTCAAAACATCTCCAGGGGTGCAAGTTCCACAGCCATCGCACCCGCTGCCGTTCAGGGGACCGCCTCTTCAGTTCGGTCTCCTCTCAGCTCACTTTCCTCTCACCACTCCTGAGCCGGAAAAACAGCACAGATCAACAACAGCTCATGCTCTGTCCACACCCCTTCAGAAAATGTCCAAAAATCTGGACTCCGTGGGGGACAGACATCCAGACATCAGCGTGAGAGTGGAGGGGAGTGCCAGGAGTTCAAACTTGCAGGTAGAGAATATATACAGTTTTATACAGTTTTATGCCTGGCAGGAGTGTGCCATGGCACCTTAGTAGGGGAAGGAGGTCTGGTTTTTAGAGGGTCTCTCCCGTGGGGTAGAGTGGGAGGACATCTGAACTCTGCTCGCTTGTTTGTACGGAGGTATGGAGTATGCTGTGAGCCGATCTCATGGCAGAAGGGGACTCCCATCTGCTTGGCGATGTGTTCTATACCTTTTATTTGTATCCTTTAGGTCACAGGTCACTCCAGCAGTTTTGATGTGCGTTCTTCAACCTTCTCTTTTGGCTCAGTTCCAAACCGTTGGCTTTCTTGCTAAATTTCTGTCCTTTAACTCTCCTTCTGGACAGGAGCGTCTGTGGAAAGCTTGGCTCCTCCTATGTTTTGACTTTTTCTATAATGAATACAAACATGTTTATAATGAATAAAATATAATAAATGTTATTCCTCTAGAGCAAAACATGTGGAGTTTGGTATGGTGATTGTCCTTGCTACTGTTTTATTCTTTCTCTGAAGGTGAATTTCATACTCTTTTTTGCAGTGTCCAGGAACTGGGTGCCCAAGTGTTTAGTCCACAGTGACTGAGCACTATCCCACCTGTCCCCTGGATATTGGATTCTGCCTGCTACTGAGCAGACACTGGAAAACTCTCACTTGTCATAAGTTCAGAATGATCATTTGATAGGTGCACCTATCGTTTCAGCCATGCTCAGAGTATATGTCTATACAGAAAAGTACACAGCTACCTGTTAGCATGAACCACAGAGGTGTGGGTCTTCCAAGGGTTGACTGTAGAACTAAAGGCAGTGAGAACGTATCAAGACATGTAGCTTCTGATTTTATAGATGAGAAACCTGAGGCCCAGAAAAAGGCCCACTCAGTGAGTTTGGGTAAGTGGGGACTGGACCCCAGGTCTCCAGGATCCTATGCTATGCCATCACTAGTCACAGACCCTTGGACGATTGCTTTCCTAAGCTCTGTTTCAAATTCAGTTTTTGCCTACTCTTCAGTATCTATATGGTCAGATGTAGTTTGGGTTAAAGTTCACTGCATCATGTCTAGTTGTCTGTTTAGTTGCATGGTTCCCTGGGTCTCTTTGACTAATGCCTGTTCTTGTATAAATCCAATTTGGTAGCAATATGTCTGTGAAAATATTCTCTGAAAACAGTCTGGCAGTTCCTCAAAAAGTAAAACATAGAATTACCATATGACCCAGCAATTCAACTCCTAGGCATCCCGCCTAAGAGAATTGAAAACATATGTCCACACAAAAACTTCTACTCAAATACACTCTAAATGTCCATCAACTGATGAATGGATAAACAAAATGTGCTGCATCCATATAACAGGATATTATTTGGCAATAAAAAGGAATGAGGTACTGACAGATGTTACAACTTGGATGAGCCTTGAAAACATTATACCAAGTGAAAGAAGCCAGTCACCAAGGACCACCTATCATGTGATTCCACTTATATGAAATGCCCAGAATAGTCAACTCCATAGAGACAGAAAGATTTGTGGTTTCCAGAGGCTTTGGGGACAGGAGAATAGGAATTGACTGCTAATGGATGTGGGTTTTCTTTATTGGGTTATAAAAATGTGAGAGTGGTGATCACTGTATAACTCTGTGAATGTGCTAAAAACCTACTGAATTGTACACTATAAAATAAAAGGGTGAATTTTACGGTTATGTAAATTACATCTTTAAAGAGGTAATTTCTGATTAAAACCCAAGAAAAATGAAATTGAAGGAAATGCACAATGAGAAAAATGTTACAATATGAAGACTTATACTTCAGCTAGACTCTTGAGCCTAAAAGAGCATTTATTAAATGGGGTTTCCACTCTGAGAAGTACAGTGGTAAAATGGGTTCAGTCTCATAAAGTAGCCACTCAGATGCTAATTAGAATCCTGGGCAGCGCCATAGCTCAGTGGGTAAGGGCGCTGGCCATATACACCCAGGCTGGCGGGTTTGAACCCAGCCCAAGCCAGCTAAGCAACAATGACAACTGCAACAACAAGAAAACAAAAGCCGGGCATTATGGCGGGCCCCTGTACTCCCAGTACTTGGGAGGCTGAGGCAAGAGAATTGCTTAAGCCCGAGAATTGGAGGTTGCTGTGAGCTGTGACTCCATAGGACTCAAGGGCGACATAGTGAGACTCTGTCTCAAAAAAAATAAAGAATCCTATTTCCTTTACTAACCAGATGCATGATGTGGGTCAAGTTACTTACCTTTTATCAACCTCAGTTTCTTCATTCATAAAGAGGGACAATAAAGTCTGTCTTACAGATAAGGGAAAGTCCAGTGTCTTGCATGCAACATTTAGTTGCCTTTGGTTTCACCTTCTCATCTCTTCCCTAATCTCAGGAGTCACCTTATAATTTTGGGGATGCTTGCACTCCCAAACAGTGTCTAGAAAATTCTAAGTGAGTGCCTCTTAATGATAACATGCATAGGAATTATTCCTTTCTTCTTAACTTTTCTCAAACTCTATAGGTTTAGTGATTAGTTGACAAGGCTTCTCAAACAAAAAAGTGTGTAAAATGACTTAGGGATCTTTTAAAAGTGCAGATTCTGATTGAGAGGAATGGGGTGAAGCCTAAAATTCTGTGTTTCTAAAGATGTTCCAGGCGATGCTGTTATTTCTTGTCCTTGAAAACAACGGAATAACATGGTTCTAAATCACTGGAAATATTAAGCTAGAATGATTTTTAGAACTTTCCTCAAGTAGCAAATTTTTGATATCTATGTCAGGTAGATAGTGATAAGTTAGCATGGGTTTCATAACTAAAATGCTGTACAAAGATAGCATCTAAAATAATATCGAAGATGTTTAAAAGTCCTTTTAGCTATTTATAAGAATAGCAATAGCCTTCTGTGAGGATCCAGAGCTAACATATAAAATTCTGATTTGAACCATAAAAATTAATAGCAATGTATATACCTGTATGAAGTGTCATATTTTCCAAGCATAACTTGCACTTAGTATCTCCTTTAATCTGCTTAGATTAAGTCTAGGAGGTAGGCAGAGTAGGAAAGATCATCTTCGTTTTGTCGATGAAAAAATTGAGGAGCAGGTAGCTTAAGTGATCTGTTAAGGCCACCTGAATCGTCCCTGGCTGAGCCCGGGCAGATGGGCTCACTGTACTTGCATCCTGTGCCCACCTCTCTTGTCATGATGTTCTAAAGGCTTCTGTGCAACACTAGCTCTTTCCTATGTTCCTGGGGATACAAACAAGGTGACTTTGAGGAAAAGGAGGCAGGAGAGAGAACCTCTAGAGGAAGGTATCCTCGCATATGCAAAATAATAGAGTTAGTAGTATTTCTACTTTTCTTTTCCTGGGCCACACCTCACAATTCAGTATTAAAAAATGTCAGTCTTGCCTGCCCTAAAATGAGCATGTTTGGCATCCGAACACGAATCTTGCTATCTCCTTGTCTTCATTGTTTATAAGAAAACAGGAAGGCTAAAGGTCCCACACCCTTCTTCTCGACTGCATACCATGGCCTAGTTGATTTGGGTCCGTAAAAGCTCTCCAGCTTTTAGAGAGGGTGGGAAGGCAGAAATAAATTTTCTCCAGAGCTGGAGTTCATGTCTGCTAATTCAATCAGTTAGGCATTCATGAGTGTCAGGGTATGATTTTCAGCCTGGGAGATTTCAACCTGAGGAGGTTTAAAAATATCCATATCTGGTCCCTACCCCCAAATATCTCAAGTGGGTTGTGGGACCTTTTTTTTGAAATAGAGTCTCACTATGTTGCCCTGGGTAGAGTGTCGCCCTGGGTAGGATGCCATGGCATCATCAAAGCTCACAGCAACCTAAACTCTTGGGCTCAAGTGATCCTCTTGTTTGGTTTTTCTATTTTTAGTAGAGACAGGGTCTTGCTCTTGCTCAGTCTGGTCTTGAACTGCTGAGCCAAGCAATCCACCCACTTTGGCCTCCCAGAGTGCTAGCATTATGGCTTATGCCTGACTGGGGCCTGAGACTTTTAAAAACTTCCCAAGCATTCTAATATAAAGTCAAGGTTGCAAACTGCTGGACTGAGGTCAAGGATCTGAGTAGGTGCCACCTCCTACGCTTCTCCACAGGCAGGTTACTTCTATCTACTCTGCCCCACATACACAGATTGTGCTTGCCCTGCATTAAAAATGTTGTACGAACACCTGCAGGGTATTCCCAGGGTATGGTTTTTCCATGTTCTCTTCTCTTTGGGGCTCTTGCTCTTCAGGGCTTGGAGAAGTGAGAGGTTTTCTCTTCTGACTTTGTGGTAGGTGGCAAGTTCTCTTAGCTGCTCTGTTTTCTGATCTCTCATGTGACCAGGGAACTGTTGTCTCTGACCTACCTCATTGTCAGGAGATTCTGCGCAGGTAGGTGGGACTCAAGCTTAAGCAGCTCCCCTTGGCCTGTGCATGCAGGATCAGACCCCATTTCAGCTGCCCCTTTTGCCCCCGTCCCACATATCATGCTTTCTCAGTCTCTCTTCCTTCTTGGCCCCAGGGTTGAAGTCTCCAACTACACCTCTCAAGAAATGGACCCAGAGGGGGTGGCCTGGGCCTCTTCCTTTCGTCTTAACCTGATGCTCAAGCCTTTTCTCCACCTGCCCCCTGGCCTGGTCAGACCAGCATCTCTGTGGCTCTATGAAAGATTGTCTTGGTGTAATTATTTTGTTAGCTGCACTGTTGGCTTTCAGATATGGGACCAATCAAGTGACACCCTCTCCTACCCCCATGAAGGTAGCAGAGAATGGCCTTACTTCACATAAACCATACTCCCCACAAGGTCAATCATCAACCCCACCCCAAGACATCTTGCAGGGATTAGAGGTGGAGTGTTGGGGTCCAGTGAGAAAAATGAGGTGCTGGTTCTGTGGGAATGATGTTATGCCTTTCCCAGAGTTTGCACACGGCTAGCTGGCCCCGCAGCTGGAGGTACTCTAAACATGGTAACATTTCCAGCCGTGGCCTCTCTCAGGCAATTCTAGAAGAGGAAAATCCCACTATAGTGTCATGTCCTTAAAATATAAGGAGGCAGGTGCTACACGAGGAACATTTATCAACAAGAAAGGCTCAGGGCCACTTATGCTTGGTGGGGGTGGGGCTGAGGTTGGGCTGGGACTTAAGGAAGTTGGCTGCAAAGATGTTGGCATGAGAGGACAGGGCCTGTTCAGGGAAGAGTCAGGAGTTCTGGCCTGGCTGCCTGTGCAGTCCGGGGTGGGGGACGGAAATGATTCTGGCAGGTGGGCTGAGCCAGTCATGAGGGCTGAGTGTCCATGGACGGAGCATGGGTTTCTGCTGACTTCATAGGGCACTCTGAAAGCCTTTAAGAAGGGGAGTGATGTAATAGGTTGTGTTTTATTTTAACATTTTTGTGTATTATCTTTTTGTGATAAAGACTATTATGATGACTTGTAGTTTAAAGGTTTCCCATTTCTAACATTTGTTTTTAAAATTATAGGGTGGGCAACAACATCCCAGAACAAAAATTTCCATGGTATTTTATATAACTATTAAAAGGAGATACACTCTATGTATAGCTATTTTAATATAGTAATTTGATATGTATACATATTTTCACGTCTATTAAATTATAAGGTCTACAAAGTAATTGTGAAGTGTGAGAAAATCTGCTAAGTCTTAGGAATAATATTGCCAACAACCCAAATTACTATTTTCTATTTGCATTTTCAATTAAAAGAATAATTTTTCTTTGAACAGCTTCACCCAATGACTGCTGACATGTACCTGTGCTTTACATGGCATAGAGCATTTTCCCCATGTTTCTGCAGTAACACAGGTAAGTAATTCAGTAACTTTTGTGCTTTTAGAAACAAGAGCTAAGTTTCAGAATAAAAGCATTTTCTCTGGTTCTTTACAACTCACCTTGCGTATTACTTGGCTGTTTCTAAAACCACTTGTACTTCTTTCTCTTTTTTCTTTTCTTTAATTAAAAAAATTTAAAATACAAAGAAAGGTTGCAAAGATAATACAACAAACAGGCTTGGCGCCAGCTAGACAAC
Source organism: Perodicticus potto (assembly GCA_963574655.1). NCBI lineage: Eukaryota > Metazoa > Chordata > Mammalia > Primates > Lorisidae > Perodicticus > Perodicticus potto. The sequence goes on along the minus strand of CAUYRH010092137.1, from coordinate 5,389 downwards.
AATGACAACTGCAACAAAAAATAGCTGGGCATTGAGGCGGGTGCCTGTAGTCCCAGCTACTTGGGAGGCTGAGGCACGAGAATCGCTTAAGCCCAAGAGTTGGAAGTTGCTGTGAGCTGCGACGATACAGCACTCTACCGAGGGTGACATAGTAAGACTCTGTCTCAAAAAAAAAAAAAAAAAACAACAAACACCTGTATACCCGTCAATGAGATTCGTCAGATATTGACGTTTTACCACATTTTTTCTCTCTCTCTGTTCCTCTTGGGTGTGGAGGTCCCTTGGTTTCCCACCTTTGGTGGATCTGAGAGTATTTCCTACTCTCAAACTTCCCAACCTTTTTTCCGTCCTCCAAATTCACCCCCTCTCTCATCCTCTTGGTTTTTTCACTGTGCTCCGTTCTTTAGAATTAAAAGTAAGAAGTTTGAGCTCAAACTCTGGTTTCTCTACCTGTGTGACCATGAGGAAGTTAATATTTTTGGGCTTTAGTTTTCACTTTTTTTTTTTGAGACAGAATCTCACTCTATTGCCCTGGGATTGAGTGCCAGCTCAAAGCAACATCAAACTCTTGGACTCAAGTAAACTTGTCTCAGCTTCCTAAGTAGCTGGAACTACGGGTGCCCACCAAAATGACCAGCTAGTTTTTCTCTTTTTTATAGAAATGGGTCTTGCTTTGCTCAGACTGGTCACAAACTCCTGACCTCAGACCATCTACCTGCCTCGACCTACCAGAGTGCTAGGATTACAGGTGTAAGCCAGGGCACTCAGCCAGTTTTCACATCTTTAAAGTGGAAGAATAGTCCTTAATATAAACTCCAGCACCTCCAAGAAAACATAAGGGGATTATTACCATAAACCAAATCCTCTGATGAGTTAATGTGTTCAAGTTCTCAAGGCGGCCTGATGAACTGGGAACCATTTGGCAATCAGAGAGATCGAGTCTGCCTTTAATTATTTCTGTGACTTTGGACAAAGTCATTTAATCTCTTTAGATCTTAGTTTCTTTTCTTTTCTTTTTTTGAGACAGGGTCTCAAGCTGTCGCCCTAGGTAGAGACCCGGGGTGTCACAGCTCACAGCAACCTCAAACTCTTGGGCATAAGCAATTCTCTTGCCTCAGTCTACCAAGTAGCTGGGACTACAGGTGCCTGCCACAACGCCCAGCTATTTTTTTGTTGCAGTTGTCATTGTTGTTTAGCAGGCCCAGGCTGGATTCAAGTCTCCCAGCCTCATTATATATGGCTGGCGCCCTACCTACTGAGTATGGGCGCCACCTGGATCTTAGTTTCTCAATCTGTGAAATGGGGATCACAATATCTACCTTGCAAGGTGTTATTTGTGTCTGCTCAGCCCCAGGGCTTACTGATACTGACTGGAGTAGGGGGAGGTGAGGGCTGAGTGTAGGGTGAGAGGGCAGAGGGACAGTGATTCTCAGCCTTGGCTGCACAGGAGAATTATGAAGAAACTTTTTAAAAATCCCAATGCCCAGGATACAACCCAGGCCAATTATATCGGAATCTCTATCATATAAGATTGGGCATCAGTAATTTTAAAGCTTCCAAGTGATTCCAATGTCAAGTGAGCTAGCAAGGCTAATTTCTGCTCTCTCTCTGCCTCTCCCTTTGGGACCATAACCCAGGCCTGGTGGTGAGGCAAGACTTGCAGCTAGGCAAGACTTTCAGATCTCTTCAAACATAATTCTATACTATGGGGCTGCCTGTTTCCTGATTGTAGTTAGGCCCAAGTTGTTACGTGACATCATTTGAAGGGTAAATATGGCAGATGACAGCATCATGTTGATACCCCTCTCCCTCACCAATCCCCCCACAACAAGTACAAAAGATCTTAATTTAAAAACTCTCCTTAATGATAGCTATATGCTGAAATGTAGTTGAAACTGCAAGTTCGAAACATCAACAATATACTTAAATGTATAATAAGCACATTATGCATTTAGCCTGGGGTTAGACAGAGAATTGACATCCTGCCGTTGTGCTGCGCTGTCAGCCAGAGGCTTCCAGGAGAACACGTGAACACCCTCCAGCCTGGCCCTTCCTCTCTGGGCTATTTCCTAGTCCACATTTGAATAATTTGGGCTTGGGAATTACAACGAAGCTTTGTGTCTATTCTATGTTCTTGCTCCCATGTTTTTGGAGGGGCTATAACTTATTCCTTCTGCTTCGTCAAAAGGGTGGCAGGAAAAGCAGGAGCTGGACCCAGGAGTCTTGGCTCCTGAGAACCCTTTCTCCTTCTCTCTTGCTTTCTGGAGAGCTTTCCTTTCCCAGGTAAAGGCTTGGTTCCATCTGCAGTGAGGCATGCTGGGTGGATATTGCAATAAATAGTGCAGGTGATTTTTAAATTGTCTAGGTGGGGGTTGTGGTGCTTTTTCGGCCACTGGTGTGTTAATCACCTACTATATCCCATGTGCATTTAGTGTCTTGTATCTAATCTGCCCTGCACTCTGCAAGGTGGATATTATCCTCCACTTACTTTTCAGGAATAAAACAAAGGCTCAGAGAAGTGGAATAATTTGACTAAAATTATACAACTAGAAAGTGGTAGGACCAGGACTGCAACGCAGGGCTGATTGATGAACTTCATGTTCAACACCAAGCTATACTGTCTCGTGAGGTCCAAGTTATCAGCTCCATGGCCTCCTCTGTTCTACAGAAATCTGAGGATTCATGAGCAATTCTTGGAACAATCAAGCTGAGAGGTAATGGCTGCAAAAGTCCTGCTGTTCACCCAGAATGATTTCCTCTTACCTCCATAACCACAAACCACCACCCAGACATGACAGTAATTACAGAATAGGCACCAAGGAAGAGTGTTTTTCTCATTCTGGCATCATGGGACTGTCCCCCGCTTTTTCTGGAAAGGTCTGATATGGATTCCTGAACTAAGCACAGGCCATAAGGACCTGTCTCTGGCTTTCACACTCAATGTGGCCACTCTGCTTTTGTGCCTATGGATCACTGTTCACCCCCTGGGCAGCAGAAGCCAGAGTTGTACTGACTTTATCTTAACATCTAGCCCTGATTTTTAAAATTCAGGTCTATACGTGTCGTTAATGAGTGTGAATAATAATGAATATAACTCTTACACAGCCATTTCTGTAATTGTTCTGAAAAAATACAGAACTGATTCCTGTCAAATAATAGAAATTGTCAGTTTCCAAAGTGGACTCTAGCACGGTAACTCTTTTATATTTCTATAAATATTAAAAGATTTATCAAAAAAGAACTCTGACATTTGTTGAAACTATTATGTAACTTTTCATTAATAGAAGTGAAATAGCCTGCTGGTCTTATGAAAAAACACTTAGGTCTATAGCATCTTATAATCACAGTATTATAAAGCTAGGAAGGACCCTGAAGCTCACTCATCTTAATCTCCTTTATTTACAATCAGGGAAACGGAGGTCTAGAGCTGTTCAGACCTTGGTTGCACTAAGAGGTATCAGAGCACAGTATTCCTGAGAAAGGCTTAGTCACAGGCTCCCTTTTTCTTGTCTGTTCCAGAACTTCATTCTTCTCTCACACTTTGATTCCTTCTCTAACCTAATCCTGGGGCCCGCTTCATCAAGAGATGAAGCAGGGTGGGCAGGACCTGCGGCCTCTGCAGGGGGCGTGGAAGAGGGGATGGCTGGCCACTCACTCTCAACCCCAGGCTGAAGCTTGGGAGCAAATGTAGCCTGGTGAGATGCTGGCCAAAGACAGTCTCAGAAATAGGACTGTCCGGAGGCCACGACCCTATGTGACAGCAGAGGTACAGGGCATTTGGCAAAGTCCCTCAAATGGATGCCAGCCAGAGTCAGCCCCCACAACAGGGAATTCAAGGAGGCCTGAGTCTTGGTCCCCACTCACCCTGGGAACAGGCTGTGAGCTTCTAGAAGGCTCCAGCCCCAGTACAACCTCTGGGGCACAGCAGGTACTCAGAGAATGACTCCCATTGAAACCCCCCAGGTCTTCAGGCATCTCTCGTTGTTGTGGAGGTATCTCACTCTTAATCAGCAGATTCAGTTCTGAATGCCTTTTAGCTGTTTTTCAAAAATCCAACTGATCTTTTCAAGAAGATTTCTTCAGCACCTGCAGCTCAGTGAGTAGAGCAACTGCCCTGTATACCAAGGGTGGCGGGTCAAACCCGGCCCCGGCCAAACTGCAACAAAAAATAGCCAGGTGTTGTGGCAGGCACCTGTAGTCCCAGCTGCTCGGGAGGCTGAGACAAGAGAATCACGTAAGCCCAAGTGCTGGAGGTTGCTGTGAGCTGTGATGCCACTGCACTCTACCGAGGGCAATGCAGTGAGACTCTGTCTCTTAAAAAAAAAAAAAAGAAGATTTCTTATCATTGAAAAGATTCAAGGGAAAGTGCCAGACATTGAGGGGATTTTTACAAGAAGAGTTCCCAAAAGGCTTAAAGCAGTGATTCCCAACCTTCTTCATGTTAGAATCACCTCCCGGGATTTGAAAAAATTCTCATGCTCTGGCTCTGGGAGGTAGGACTGGATATCAGTATGTTAAAGCTCACCAAGTGATTCCAATTTCTCAGAGGTTGAAGCCCATGGATGGAATAAGTGAGTCTCCCAGGTGACTATTTTGAAAAGGACAGCAATGGTTTTGGAGACCCAGGCTCCTCTGTGATTGCTCAAAACTATCCATTACCTTGTTGTCATTCTAATTTACCCCCCCCCCCAGGGGTGGGGCACACCTGGGTTCCTTTCATCGATTTGATTCAAGTGCAGCCAGACTCAGTATCCCAGGTTTGCAGTTCGGATAACTTTCCAGAGGGCATACTACGCAGGAAGGTGGAAAGGGAGAAAGAAACAGTCTAAAATTACACTGTCTTCCTGTCGTTCTATTGGTTAGGCCCAAGGATGACTCTTTTTGCCTCTTCATTCTTGCTGCTAAAGAAATCCAGGTGTTTGTTGGTGATCTTGGGTAAGTTATGTAGTGCCTCTGGACTTCAGTTTTTTCATCTGTAAAATGGGAATAGCTTTGACCTCACAGCGATGAAGAAAGGAGCAAATAAAATGATGCCGCTCAGACACCTGGCCCAGTGCCTGCCCTCGGGAGAGGCTGTCATTGAATAGCAGCCAACGCTTGCTGCTGGTCTGACTTGCCAGACCTTTCACTATAATTCAAAAGACCCGAAGAGTTTATTTTTTAAAGAGGATCCTATAATGATCAGTTCAATTTTTTTTTTTTTTTTTTTTTTTTTTTTTTTGATACACAGCCCAAAGGTGTCCCCCTGGGTAGGGTGGGGGGGGCAGGTGACACCCTTTGGCCCCGGTATTGGTGGGTTGTGTGTGGGGTTTTGCCCACGCAATCTACCCCGGGTGACAGCTTTATGCTCTTTTACAAAAAAAAAAAAAAAAAAAAAAAAAAAAAATTG
>CAUYRH010092133.1:0-24967 GCA_963574655.1 Perodicticus potto | reverse complement strand
GGGTTCAGCTCAATTGTGCAGTTTTGAGAGGTTATCCTCCCTTTTGGATAGGAGTCTTTTTCGGAAGCTGCTTCCAGTCAGCCATCTTGCCCCGCCCCCCCAGGTTGGATTTTTTAATACTATGTTTACAGTATACATTTCGATTCTAAACCTACAGAAGGCACAGTCTGAATTTTCAAATTCTCTATTGAGACTTTAAAAAAAGTTTCTTGCTAAGTCATGAAAAAAACCCAAGTGCCCATCAACCCACGAATGGATTAACAAATTGTGGTACATGTCCACCATGGAATATTGTGCAGCCTTAAAGAAAGATGGAGACTTTACCTCTTTTATGTTTACAGGAATGGAGCTGGAAAATATTCTTCTTAGCAAAGTATCTAAAGAATGGAAGAAAAAGTATCCAATGTACTCAGCCCTACTATGAAACTAATTTATAGCTTTCATATGAAAACCATAACCCAATTACAGCACAAGAATATGGGGAAAGGGGCAAGGGAGGGGAGGGTGAAGGATGGGTGGAGGGAGAGTAATTGGTGGGACCACAACTATGGTGCATCTTAGAAAGGTACAGGTGAAACTTAGTAAATGTAGAATATAAATGTTTGAATACAGTAACTAAGAAAATGTCATGAAAGCTATGTTTACCAGTTTGATGAAAATATTTCAAATTGTATATAAAACCAGCACATTGTACCCCATGATTGCATTAATGTACACAGCTATGACTTAATAATAATAAAAAACATACAAGTGATTAAGCTCACCAAAAAAAAAAAAGTTTCTCATATAGAACATAGAATAGACAGACACACACAATTTTTTTTTTCTCTTTGAATGGGTGAACAGAATCCCCCCTCCCTAAGACCTTTTACTGATGATGCAGTCCCTTTGAGAGGTCTCAGTAATTCAGGGGTGCTGCTTCTAATTTCATGCATTTTGTAATTCTGATGCTTCATAGTTTTCCTGGAATAGTTAATATAATCTAAGATGTAACTGACATTGATAGTCCCATCTTCACACTTAACAGCTAATGCAGAATCAGACTTGGCATTTTTGCTATGGCTTTATTTTCTCCTATCTTTCTGTCTTGTGAGATTTTTCCCTTTTCTTTTGGGAGGTAAGTTATAAAATATGTTTGTCATATTTGTCTAGCACTAATTTGTTTTTTACTTAGTTCTCCTTGCTCACATTTTTCAAATGATTTTTTATTACAATAGTGTGGTAGGTGTTTGTTCATCTTGTCCTTTGGGGTAAGGACAACTCACATTACCAGCACCCTGAGGTTAGAAAGTGATCATTGTCCTCAGGAAGCCCACGTACTTACTCATATGTTCTAGGATGAGATGTTAGTTTCTCAATTTCACCTTTAAAATTCATTAAATTATTATCTCCTTCGATTAATATAAAACAGCCAAAACATGGAAGAAATAGCTGCTTATTACTATGAGTCAGATTTCTAAATTTCTTGAATAATCTTGAGAGGATTTTTAGGGAATCATACTAAAGACATTAAGATTCTGGGTGAATATTCATTTTATAACATTTATTTATGGAGGCATGAGCTGGCCTCAAAGTACATATTAGTAGGTATATTTTTCCAGATTTTAGATTAAAATATTTTAAGACTGGGAAGTATAAACTATTTTCTGCAATTTCTTTGTAACTCAGATAGCCAGTATTTAATATTTACATGACAAAGAATGAACTTATTGATAAGGGGTACAATTAGAAACAATTCCAAAATGCCATCCTTTACATAGGAAAATATCTTGCATTTGAGGAAATCTATCCCTACCGTGAGTCTGGCCTTTGCGTCTGCCAGGTACCTCAGCAGTATCACTGGCCTGGGACCAACTTGTGTGACTGTGGCTCTCTGTAACTCATCCTTTCAAAATAAGAGAGAGAAAGGTATGTTGAAGAAAGAGAGATTAAAATTGTAAGTATACACTAGCCCACGTAATGGTTAATGATATTACATTTTCCCAGTATTAACCCCAAATGTTTATGAATAGCAATTTTTTTCTTGGCTGATTAGTACTGGTACTTTCAAATCCAGTGGGCAATTAGCAAGTTAACTGGCTTGAAGGGCTGAATATGTTGACCTGTATTGCTTGTGGCTATCACTATAGTTAGCTTAGACGCTTTCATGTGAAAAATCAAATATAAAGTGTTTTAAATATGAAAAGGACTAGAACTTTTTTTGAGTGGGATGTTCATCATTTTGTAATACTCCATTTGTGTAATTTTTAATACATAGAATGCTAAAGAATTTGAAAATATGGATGGCATGGATTAGGAATGAAAAATAGCAAAAATGATCAGAGACATGGAAAACATCCAAAACCGAAAACTACAGACAAAATGAATAAAAAAGATGAAAAAAATGAACCCCACAAACTTCGTAGCCTGATGGAGGGTAATGTTCATCAGAAAAAATGAATTGACTTCAAATTTTTTAAAGAAATTTGATGAGAAAATTTTCAAACTTACACAGAAAAGTTAAAAGAATAGTACAATGAATACCAATGTATCTCACACCTAGAATTATAAAGTGTTAAAAACTTGCCAAGTTTGCTTTATCTCTTATAAATAGACACACATTTATTTTTTGTGAACTCAAATGAAAGTGCGTTTTGGCCAACACAACACCTTACTCCTAAAAAACCTCAATATGCACCTGTTAAAACGAGGGATGTCTCCAGACAAGCGCAGAACCACCATCACACTCAAGAAGTCACTGTTATTTATATAATACCATACAGCATGCTGTCCATACGAAATACTGAATTTTCCTGCTTTCCTAAAATGTTTCATGTAGCTGATTTCTTTTCCTCTTAATAGAGGAAACTTGAAATCAAGTTTCACACATTGTAATGAACTGCTATATCTCTGTGGCGACCTTAGGACCCGCCCCTCCCTGACAGGCCACACTCTGTCCTTCATGACTTTGATCCTTTAAAAAGTCCAGGTCAGTTGTCCTCCAGGATGTCTCATATCCTGGATTTTTCTGTTTACTCAGGATCTAGTACAAACAAATTGAGCAAGAACACCATTAGGCTTGTTTGTTGTACTCAAGATTTTTATTCTTTTATGTATAATTTTACATTTTGAATATGTAGAACATTTGTAGACTTAAAACATAAAAACAATCTAAATTGCCTTCTAGTCATAGAAACAGAAAACTGATCTTTAGTTCTGTTCATTTATAAGAACCAGCAGGAATTCGCATGTTCCTTGTAAGTGGACTTTAGGATCAGGGTGGAAAATCTAAACTGAGATAATAGAAGATAATATGAAGAGAAGTCATTTAATGCCTTTATTTGGGGGCACAGGATCATTCCCTAGCATTATCCTCCTCCTTAACCTTAATACACTCATGGCTGATTTGGAGTTAAATGATAAAAAGATAACATGCAGAGGAGCATGAGAGAATTCAATTTAAAAAAAACTTTCTAAAAGGAAGAGTAAGAGAAGTCATGGTCTACAATGGCATTCAAGCATCAAATGTAATGTTTTCATTTCAGATTGTATATGAAACCAGCACATTGTACCCCTTGATTGCACTAATGCACACAGCTATGATTTAATAAACAAAACAAAACAAACAAACAAAAAAAGTGTAATGTTTTATCCAGACTACAGTGCATTATAATATAATTGAAGTCCAAACTGGCCAATAGACGTAGCCATTGGACTTACATTGTGATTTTTAAAAAATTGATTCCAGTATTTTAAAATCATGAACTGTTTCTATTAAAATCCAAAATTCTAGCCCTCTTGGAAAATCAACCAATGTGTAATCTGTCTGATCTGGGCTCTGTCAAATTTTGAAAAGGATATTGTGTTGCTAACTGGTGCTGCTTCATTTCGATGGGTAAATCCTGTCCACACCCAGTTTGTAGTAGTCCATCCCTGGACAATTTTGCTCATTTGAATTCACTTTCTGTCCTGAGTAGGCATTTGAGTTTGGAATTCCTGATAAAATTAATAATAGCTTTCTTTGTTACAATTTTCATGAGCATAATAAAGAAATTTAGTTTCATATCAACACAGATACTTGACAATTCTCTTGAAAGTTAAAGCATTGTCCCGTAGTGAAATCTAGAGCACACAGAAGGTCCTTGTAAGAAGCATCGGGCTCCAAGACAGAGTTGATCTGCCTTCAAATTTGAGAATTTCTATCTGCTTCTTTCTGAAATAATATCAGTTAATTGCTGTTAAATATCAGACTTAGTAATTAGATGGCAAAAAAGAATAGGAAGGGAAGATGGAAAGGAATTGAAGACCAATGAATACATTTATTAATCTAATTTGAAGACTTCTATTTGTTCACTCAAGTTTGGTTCAGAAAGGGGTGCTCCCTGAACACAAGAATTGCATGTGACAAGTTAAGAATTACATAAGCTAGCCTGCCTTATCCTTTTGTAATAATTAGTTGGCTTAAATAATGAACTCTTTCACAGTAATTTAGTAGCTAAATGTGCAGCAAGAATGTGAGGGATTATTTTGGTGGTCCACTTTTGAGGTCTAACAATGTCAACTAAACTTATATTTCTTATTATGTTGCATGCCAAATTGATATTTTTTGGTGACCTGACACCACAGCTAATTCATGAGAGTGTATAACTAATAACAATATTGTCCAAATTTCTTTCATATGTCATTTATAAATACTGAAAAATCATGTGTGCCCCTTATGAAATAACATGAATGCTTTATCTGATTAAATCGCAATGGAGTGGTAGCTTTTTATTCATTTAAACAATGAGATCAATTGGAGTTTCATAAAAGATTGGTGTCTATTGAAAGAACTGACAGTTTATACAGATCAAAAGAAAGCTGTCTCTGATGAAAACAGGCAATTCTTGCAATAGATTTGAATCCTAGGCAGCAAGCTTTCTCTGTTGGACATTTTTTGGCCTTTAAGGCCATTTTGTTTAATCTCTTTCCTATACTTATAAACCCAACCAAAAAGAAAAATCCCTGTGTGATGAAATTTACTTTTTATTATTTGCTTTTGAGAACCGGGACTCAATTCCCAGGGCTAGAAGTTAATGTTGGTTAATAAGAACTATGTTGAAAGGCTTTTGTAGATTTTTACCACCTCATGTGCTACTTAAGTAAGAAAAAAACAAAGACTTTTCCAATGACTTTAGATCTTTTTATAAGACATGCTGAATAATGATTAGAGCTCTGTGTCTAACTATTGTAGTCAACCAGACTTCCCACTGGGGAGTGAATTTTTATCATTTTACCAAACCTTCAGAGTTTACCTAGGAGATTCCTGATGGTCTGAGTACAAAGTCTGTTCAATTGCTCTTTTCTCACAGCTAAAGCTTGAGTTTGAGAGAGTTTCAGCTACTAGGGATTACTAATTGAGATATATTTTATTGTTAGGAGAATTAGCACGTGTTTAGAGGAATAAAAGATGTACCTGTAGTAAAATGGGGGAGATACTTAGGATGCCAGATCTTGATTATTTATTCCCATGGACATTAGGAAATTTAGACTTTCATGTTTACTGTGCCTTGTAAATTCGATTCATAAAGTGATATAATGCTTTTAGTTCTGTATTTTTCAAATATTAATGTATAAATCCTATAAATTATCATTTCAATTATTTGTGTTTTTAACTTAATTTTTGATATAGTGGCAGTACTTATCCACTGTTAAAATTAGTCTGACAGAAAATATACATTCAGAAGAATCTCTCTTTCTTTTTTTTTTTTCTTTTCTTCTTTTGGTCTGAATTTCTTTTCTTATCTCTCTTCTTTCCCAATTCTTTGGATAAACTTCCCTTACATGTCAACCTTCTCTGAAAATTTACAGCATTCATTTATAATATCTACCACCTACACTACCATTTAAATTGATATCTTGTTTTCAAATTATTTATTCATAGATTTTATTTTTTAAACACATTGTGAGATCTTCAAGGACAAGATCATATACTACTCCTTTCCTTTATTTCTCACTATTCTGACTTAAGAGATATCTGATCATATAGGGTCAATTGATATTTTTTGTCATGATTACCTATAAAAACACACTTGTCTTAGACATAACCTTATTCTTTTCATACCTTAACATTTTATTTGCTGTAAATATTTATCACTCTGCATCTAGTTACAGTCTACATGTACATCACAATTACAACAGGCAGCTTTGTGGAAAAGAATTATGTAATGTAATAGATTTTCTACATAGGTAACAGGATAGTTTGATTTTTTGAGGTCTGTGACTTTAACTCTCAAAACAATGTTCTTCCTGAAATCCATTCCAATAAAAGTCACTCCACTCTCAATTTCCTGTTGTTTTGTTGGTCTGTCTTACCCAAGGGAGTTGCTTGTCATTCTACTCCCATAGTTTACTTTTTTTCCTACCATCTCTGATTGAACTCCAGGAAACACTGGATATTGTTTTTCTCCTGAATTTATATATATATATATATAAATATATATACACACACACACATATATATATATATTTATTTATTTATTTATTTTATTTTATTTTATTTTTTTTAGACAGATCCTCAAGCTGTTGCCCTGGGTAGAGTGCAGTGGCGTCACAGCTCACAGCAACCTCCAACTCCTGGACTCAAGCGATTCTCCTGCCTTTGCCTCCCAAGTAACTGGGACTACAGGTGCCCACCACAATGCCTGGCTATTTTTTGGTTGCAGCTGTCATTGTTTGGCAGGCCTGGGCTGGATTCGATCTCGCCAGCTCAGATGTATGTGGCTGGCGCCTTAGCCACTTGAGCCAAGCCCTGAATTTTTATTTTAAATGTTGCATTAATGCTCAACAGGTTTTAACACATAAACTCAGTATCCAGGAGCTAACATTTTTTTTTTAGATTTTCTTTAAAATCAACCAAAGTCTGACTCTGGGATTTCCCTCCTCCAAGGTTGTTTGGAAATATAATCTGAATAATAATAAACACTCTCTCCCCAAATGGTTGTAGTCCTATCACACATAAAACCAAGATATAGGGAAGGCTTTTAGAGCACTTCCTTGTTCACACTGCTAACTTTAGAAAGGACACTTTAAATCTAGAGGCTCTTCAACAATTTTGCCGCCTTTGAGCCACAGGGATCCTATAAACCTTGGGACTTCAATGGCTAAGACCCAATCTTCAATGTATTAGACACATGTCTGAATGGTTGATGCTACTACAGAGATAACAAACATGTCCTCTTACCTGTCTTGGGGAATTCTCCTTGACTTCAAAAGCCTTCTTCTTCTGAGCTTCCTCTCTTGGACACTTGCCATTATCTCTTCATGTCTTTGACAGCATTACACAAAATTCCCGAGACAAGAACACATAAAGATGACTCCCCATTTATGATTTGAAGAACAGGTGAATCTTTACAGAGAAAGATGCACAGAACATATAAACCTTGCCAGAGTGCCACTGCTTTTTGTCCCTCAAGATTTAACAGAATGTTGATCATAGGGACACAACTGATATGCCTCAGAAAGCAAGCTCCATTTTGTAAAGAGCTTGAAATTCAGGGAGATGTGAAGAAAAGCAGTCAAGGTGGCCAGATAGTTTGAAAGGGCACAGCAGCTCTAGTTTCCCCAAGGGACAACAGATTGATGACCTCCTCTCACTCTCTCGCATTGAGGCTCAAATGGGGCATACACTTCTAGATCTCAAAAGAAGTATCTTTTCTAAGTTTAAAAATAAGTACTTTCTCTTACATTAAGGAACTCAAAAAGACCCGTTCTTCCTTTTATATGGAATTAGAAAAAAAATCCACATAACCAATGCAATTCTTAAGAATACAACTAAATCTGGAGTTTATATTGCAAGTCCTCAGTGATCACAGCACCATGGTATTGGAACATAAATAGAAACATAGGTATATAAGATAGGGCAGAAAGCCTAGAGATGAAACCAGTCTCTTATCACCATCTGATCTTCTATCAACCAACAAAAGCATACACTGGGGAAAAAAATTCCTAAATAATAAATGGTGCTGGGAGAATTGGCACCTGTGGCTCAAGGAGTAGGACGCTGGCCCCATATACTGGAGGTGGCAGGTTCAAACCTGGCCCTGACCAAAAAAAACTGGGAAAAAAAAAAAAAAAGACTGAAAACAGGCCTGCACCTCTCACCACTTAAAAAAATTGATTCAAAATGGATAAAAGAGTGAAATCTAAGAAGTGAAATGACAAAAAATCCCAGAAGAAAGCATGGGAAGGACTGTAGCTATCAGCCTGCAGAAATATCTTATGAAGAAGACTCTACTGACAATTGGAACGATAAGAAAAATAAATAAATGAGAATTAAGCTAAAAAACCTCTGTACATCGAAGGACACAATAATTAAAGCAAATGGACAACCCCTTCAGAATGGGAAAAGATATTTGTATTTTACAAAACTGACAAAGGGTTGATAAGTAGAATCTGTAGAGAAGTCAAATTAATCCATAAAAACCAGTTAATAATCCTCCCCCCTTGTTTTCTGACACAGAGTCTCATTTTGCAGCCCTGAATAGAGTGATGTGATGTCATAGCTCACAGCAACCTCAAACTCTTGGGCTCAAGCAAGTCTCTTGCCTCAGCCTCCTGAGTAGGTAGGACTACAAGTGCCCACCACAATGCCTGGCTATATTTAGAGAAGAGGTCTTGCTCTGGCTCAGGCTCCTTTGCTCAGGCGATCCACCTACCCCAGCCTCCCAGAGTGCTAGGATTATAGGCATGAACCACCCTGCCTGGCTTCTAATAATCTCTTCTATTATTGGGTAAGAGACATGACAGAACCTTCTCTGAAGAAGACAGGTGAATGGCCACAAAACACATGAAAAAGTCCTTATTGTCCTTAATTATCAAAGAAATGCAAATCAAAATCATCCTGAGATATCACCTAACCTCAGGGAGAATGGCCCACATCACAAAGGTCCAATGCTGCAAATCCTTGTGCAGATGTGCAGAGAGGGGAACACTTTTACACTGTTGGTGAGACTGCAAACTTAATACAGTCTCTTTGTAAAGAACTATGGAGAACCCTCTAAGAACTCAAAAAAGAACTTCCATTTGATGCTACAATCCCATTACTAGGCATCTACCCAGAAGAAAAAAACCATTTTATCATAAGGACATTTACACTAGATTGTTTATTGCAGCTCAACTTATAATCGCCAAGATGTGGAATCAACCCAAGGGCCCATCAACCCATGAATGGGTTAATAAACTGTGGTATATGTATACCGTGGAATACTATTCTGTCACACAAAGATGGAGACTTCACATCCTTTGTACTAATCTGGATAGAATTGGTGAACATTCCTTTCAGTTAAGCATCACAAGAATGGAGAAGCAAGTATCCAATGTATTTAATCCTAATATGAAGCCAATAACAAACTAATACATGCTCACAAAAAAAAAAAAAAGAAAGAAAAACTCAATTAAATTCAAGTTGGAAGGAAGGAGATTGGTTCTTTTACCTAATGGGCATAGTGTAAGGGTATATGACACAACTCCTGGATGTGCGGGACAACTATAACAGAGACCTGACCTAACAAATGCAAACATTGTAACCAAACAAATGCAAACATTGTACCCTCATATTAATTTGAAATTTAATAAGTAAAAATAAATTTAATTACTTTCTTAAATATCATCCCAGTGGAACAAAACTGTTTTAACTCTGCTTTCAACACATGATAATAGTGTCGCTAAGAGCTCATGAATAAATGACATATACACAGTCTTTGAAGCATCCTCTATTAGTAGGAAAAAGAATTTTGTGCTAGAGTTATATATGAGCACAAAATAAAAATGAATGTAAGTTTGTTTTTATTCTTTTTTCTCCTTTTTCTTTGTTTTGAACAGTCTTTTTCTTATTCAAATTAGTTAATGGCAGATATTACCCTATGCACTAGTTATAACTAAAACTTTAGAGTATAATGAATAAACTGGATGGCCATTTACTATTCCTTTTCATTGGTCCTATAGATTTTGAACCAAGGAGAAAGTAAAATTTAAATCTTCATGCAATATAAAAGTCTTAGACATCTTATTAGTTCATATCATTAACCAAATTTAAAGCCATAAATATGCTCCAATATTTCTTAGAGAATGAATGATTACAGGTTTTTTTGTTGTTATTTATTTGTGTTTTGCAGTTTGGAGCCGGGGCTGGGTTTGAACCTGCCAGCTCAGGTATATGGGGCCAGTGCTCACTCCTTTGAGCCTCAGGCACTGCCTGAATGATTACAGTTTTATTTATATCTTAGCTTATGGTAAGAGATGATAGGTGGAAAGTGTCTGAGATATTTTACAGAAGGAAAATTAGAATTTACTTGAAAATTGGCTACTAAATTACCACTTCTTTAATTCTCATGTTTAATCATTATCACTTTGAATTATTAGGATTTTGTTCTTGCGTGACAAAGGTTGAGCTCTTTCACATTTTTTAAATAACTATTTAATAAAATTTAATTTGGACTATGGTACATTTATTCGAAAATGTTTATAAAAGATTTCATAAAACCCTCTTTTAACATTAACACTTCAGTGTACTATAGTTGACTCTATAAAAGGGATTAAACTTCTGGAAAAATTGTCCTACCTCTGGGATATTTATCAAGCCATACAACTTTTTTTTTATGTGGTAAAACACTTCTTAATTCAGTGAATGAGACCTGTCACCTTATAGAGTATAAGGACAGAAGAAGGTACTTGGGAAAATCAGGAGATATTCTCATCACAAGGTTCTTATAAACAAAGGCATGAGTATGATATATACATATGTGTGAGATACATGAGGAAAATTTGCTCCTAAACAATTTCAGGGAATAGGGAAAAAATGACCATTCAATCCCTAAGTGAACACAAAATAAATAATATTCATGATGAGCAAAGGAAAACACGAAATAAAAATAAAACTTCCAAAGTTTGTGAGAAGATATAGAAAATGAATCAAAATGAGAGAATTCAACAAAAGAGCCCAAACAGGAAAAACAAACAAACAAAACCCTCACAATATAATCTCCAATGCATATTGACAAAGCACAGGAGTGGACGGCCCCACTTCTTTCTGGAAGCCCTTCTCAGTGGCTTGTTAGCTGATGTCTTATTTTGTGGATGAAAGCAGAGCACTCTGCATCTTCAAAGGAATCCTCGTTAAATTTTGCTTTCTCTCATTATCTCCTGAACCTCTTTTTGGAGCTCCTGCTCTCATTTCCATCTTCTTTATAGTGTAATATGATTTATTCTTTTCCAGATTAATTCTGTGCATTAGACTTGTAACATCATTGAGCTAAAATTAGAGAATTCATGAACTTTGAAGGCAATGATATCTTGCATAATAAGAGTAAACACATTTGTAGAATTTAGAGTGTCTTAAATACTTTATTTATTAATTCATCTAATCCTTTCAAAAACTCTGAAATATGTATTTTCATCACTTCCATTTTACAGATGAAACAAACACACAAACACTTAATGTAAACTAAGCAATGGAGGAAAATTTGAAAATAGGCAGTATAGCCCTCAAGTGTCCACCATACTTCCTATTGTTTTGGAAATGGAATGTGAAGAGTATATCATTTGATAGCATCTGACAAAGTCTTATTTTATCATTAAAAATTCAGTCAGTGCTAAAGCTACCCTCAGTGTTTCTTACCATATATCTGAAGTGAGTGACAGCTCAGAGGCTATTGGCTCATCTCTTTTACACAATACTGCATTTTTCTCCCTATTTTGTCCTCTCCACAACAGAAATTTATTTGTTCACAGTTTTGAAAAACAGAATTTCAAAATCAGTGTCAGTCACAAATGTTTCCTTCTAAAGGATCTGAGAGAGAATCTGTTCCGTGCCTTCATCCTACGTTCTGGTGGCAAAGTGGGTCCTTGGTGTTTCTTGAATTGTAGCTGCAAAATTCCAATCTCCGCCTACTTCTTCCCATGGACTTCTTTGCACGTCTCTGTCTCTTAAATCTCCCTTTTTCTCCTAAAGACATTAGTCATTGGATTGAGGGCCCCCCTAAGCCCAGGATGATCTCATCTATGGATCCTTAATTATATCTGTAAAGATCATTATTTACAAATAAGACCACATTCATAGGTACAAAGAGTTATGACTTACACATATTTTTTGAGACACCACCATTCAACCAATGATGCTTTCTTCACATTTCTTGTATTATTCACTTCTACTTTTAGTCCTTTAATATTAAGTAGATGGATTGTACTTATGTTAAAAATTGAATGTGCTAATAAATCCATAGATGTTCCTTTAATTTAGGAGTTGGTCTACTCACAAATATATCATGACCCCAGAGTACCTTGGAGTCTTTTAAAATTGTCTTGTTGGCTTCTGGAGGAGGTTGTTTATATGAGCATGTTCCCTATCACTGAAGCTTGAGTCAGAATACGTAGCACAGTAGGTCCTCCACAGCTCTAGTAATATTTATTAGTAACCAGTGATATGTTATTATAATAGGAAAAAAATTTTGGATTATCCTGAAATTTCTCTTCAGTGGGTCTTGACCTCAGCTTTATTCAACTTCTCAAGATGAGAATTCCATGGACAATTACAGTGTGATATTTATATAATATCTGAAGTATTTGTATAACATTTTTCATAAATGAATCGTTTTCTGATGCAATGTATCCTCATAAACACAACATTGATAGTTCAGCGAGTGGCGTTAATGCTTCCACCTGAACTAAAAATTTTAGATCATTAATTATCTTCCTAGAATTTTGCTTCCTACTCTGAGGCCTTCAATTCACTCATTACAATTTTAGCACAAAAATTGCATTTTTCCTAAGCCAGATTTTGTTTGTAATTTTTGAGTTAATTTCTGCTATGCAGGATATTTAAAATTGTATTTATAGACTCAAAATAATGTGGTAAGTCAGATAAGCATTTTTTTTATTTATAAAAACATAACTTAAATTATTTCATTTTAGGATTCACTTTGTTTTACGTATCACTGTGATTCTGATTTTACAGATATTAAACTGTGGAAAATGTACATCATAGAATTAATTCTTAATCCCTAAACCTGTTAAAAATCCTTAAACCTATACGTTAGAAAATAATCTCTTTGTTATCCTTTACTGCACTGCTTGCCTTTGCTGTGTTTAATTGGTTTCTTTTCTCTCTGCAGTTCCTTCTGGAGGCACAAGGATTCTGAGAAGTGCTGTGCTTCCCCCATGTCCTGGTCTTGGGAGATTTGAGTGATCTTGGGTCAGGTATCTGTGGTCATCCATTCCATCCAGTTGAGATAAAATTGACCTCAGGTAATTTAACCATGTGAAGTAACAGGCTAACACTTAGTTTTCAACTTTCAAGAATGGGTTCCCAAACTCATTTGAGGATATTGGAGGAAAATTCCTTTAGAAAATAAGCATGCCAGTAAGACTTCAGTATGCAGGAAGTCAACTCAGCTCCTTTGGGGATCAGCATGCCTCTATTCATCCTCTCCTTAATCCCTTGTGAACAATAGCTAGCAGGGGGTTGGACCAGGCAATTGAGAGTAGGGTTATAGGTGATAAGATGAAGAGAGGCACTTTCCTCAGGAGTTAAGACTCAGGAAATCTGGTCTGCACTTTTGCCAGTACAGGGCATTTTACCAGGATGGAGAATACATGCTCTCTTCTACAGAAATCCACACCAGCAGTAAGTAACGTGGAAGGATTAAGTGAAATTTTGCCAATAACTCTAGGCTTACGACTTAATGAACAGAACATTCTCTTGGGAATCTTAGAGGTCCTATGAAATGAGGGGCCTGAATGATGAACATTTTTTTTCCTGTGGGTAATGTGGGGAGTAAATTCAGTCTTTCCTAACAGATATCAATTACATCTTGGATACTTTTAAAAAGAATAGGAATGTGAATGTCTGAAACCTGCCCAGTGCGTTCATTTATTAGAATGCTTGGAACAAGACTGAATAATCACAATCCCAATTTTGCATGTGCTCTCTCTCCCCTTCTTCTTCTCCTCTTCCTTCTTTTCCTCTTTCCTCCTCGTCTTCTCCTTCTGTTTATCTTCTTTCTTCTTTTTCTCCTTGTCTTCTTCTGTTCTATACTACAGGGTATAAATGCAACAGTGCATATACGATTCCTGGTGTAATGATAGTCAAGAGTAGGCGTTTAATAAAATCTTGATTCTTACTTCTACTGGAGAGAATGATGGAATTTAAAGCTGGAAAAAGAAAGAATAGAATAAACTATTGAATAGAAACGAATTGGAATAAATGGTGATTCAGGTTGCTCTCAAATGGGTTATCAGTGCCTTTAGTAAGTCAGAGTTTCTGTGACCTGGGCTTTGATCTAAGGGAAGCAGAATGATTTACAAAAAATAATAATGAGTTAAAAGCCAAATGACATATTATAGTCCAGGTTTTTTGCTTACTAGAAATTTATCCTCAGGAAACTTAATTTATCTAAGCCCCAATTCCTCATCAGAAAAATGAAGACTGATGATATCTACCCTAACTTGACTTTGTGAAAAGAAATGCTGCAGAAATGTGAGATGTTACTTTTTGTTAAAAGCATGCAATGAATTTATATTTTTTAAGGTAGGATATGCCATATCTGTGTCTTAAATCGCTCACAGCCTCAGGTAGGATATGCCATATCTGTGTCTTAAATCGCTCACAGCCTCAGAGCAAGAAGGAGTCTGGACCGATGTTATCAGGGAGTCTGATCCCATGTGCACATACATGGCCCATGGAAGAGAAGCCATGAAAGAGTGACAGTGAAGCGCAGCCGGGCACAGCCAGAGAAGGTTGCCTGATTGAACTGTGTTAGAACTATTATAGAATATGGACGTTACACAGGCGAGAGTATTTCAGAAGTTCAAATTCTTCGGGAAGATACTCTCCTCTGCTAAACTAGAGCTCTTTACCCTCAGGACAGCAAGAATGAAAGATGATAACTTAGTGTGACTAGAGAGGTATTATTCTTGGGACCACGGGCACTACAGTAGATACTTTTCAGAACAACTGAGTGCCATAAGAACTTCAAAAATATGTTCAGTGAGCTTACATTTTGGTAGGTGGGAATAAGCAATAAACATAATAAGCAAGTAGAATCTTATAAAGTTGTAAGTAGTTTAAATTTGGAAAATAATCACCTCACCACCACCACCACAACCACACTAACATAACAATAAAATCCAGAGCAAACAAGGGGACAGGCAGAGCAGGGAAAGGGGGTGTAGAGTGGCAATTTTAAAAAAGGGGTCAATTGGCAAATTGAAAGTTGATCAAAATGTGCAGAGTTATAAGGGCAAGATGTGTATCTATGTGGTGGAGGAACATCCCAGGGGCGGAGAACAGATAAGTCCAGCAGCTTAGGGCAGCACATACCTGATGTTGGAGGAACAGCATGGCAACCAAAGAGGCCACTGCATCGAGGCACAACAGTTCTCTCTATTTGATGATCTTTTTGCTGTCACCATATTTAAGTCTTACTTCTAATTTGTCTAACATACGCTGTTACAAATCAACACAAACCCTTATAGTTAACATGTAAAATATATTGTTTTAAAATATTTAGGTATATTTAACACATTAGGATATGTAAATACACACATCTATGGATGTATATCCCATGTGTATATGTGTATACATATACATGCCTACATAACATTTCTCCAGTTAATCCCTTTCTAGAAAAAGACATGTTTATAGTCTGTAGTCTGTATTCCCATACATTGCAATGGAAATTTGCCATTAGGCATGAGATAGTCTTTCTTTATTCTTTCTTTGTATCAGGAAAAAATTCCTAAATCCAGCCTGGAGACATGGGTGCTAAAGTTGTTTGGTCATGGTGGAATCATGACAAGAACATGAACCATTGCTTTAAATCCAGCACAAATAGAAAAATACACCTCTCTGATAAAATCTTTAATAGTAACCAATCAGTTCTTACCAGTATTATGGTGAATTCAATGATGTCCTAATGAAGTGGGCAGGGTTAGAGCACAGGAGCATTTTTTTGGAAATCATGCACTCTAGGGAAGTTAAATTTATTCCTGACATTAAGTACTAAATCATGAGAGATCCAGTGCCTTCGCCTCTTCAAAATATGTTGCAGCTTTTATAACTGCTCTTCTCTTTTTGAACTCTTATGATTTTATACCATGCAATCTGATAGTTGTAAAATGGCAAATGGTATTGCTTTAAGTCAAACTTGTTGAGGACAGTATTGTGAAATTTGCATGATCTATCTTTTAAGTCTTAACGCTATATCAGGCAACAAATATTTCCGTTTCTATTTCCATGTTTATATTTTGTGATGTCACCTGTAGGCGTCTGCCTGATAGAGTTCTAAAATTATTTATTATTCTATTTTCTATCTCCGTCCAGATGTTTAGCTACAGGGTAGTGTTACTGCCCAGATTAGTACAGCTGGTTAGGAGACCCTGCTAAATATGTACAGCATCTGTGGTTTGTCTTGGGAGGCTGAATTTCAATTAATTAAATGTGCAGCTAACTTAAAAGATCTTGCTTCTCTAACTATGGGGCAGAACTAATTTGGAAAGCCCAGAAGAATATAACAGAAGTTTTTTTAAAGTTCCCAATTCTATAAGTAGAATAAATATAAATATTTAAGCCAAAAAATAACACTATCATTCTAGTTAAAAAGTATGAGTCTATTTTCAATATTACTGGAAGGAGAAAATATGTCTGTAAGATTGTCTGAAAATTAAGCCCACTGCTTTCATTGAGAATTTAGTTTAGGAGACCACATTTTCTTCCTATATTCTCCCCACTTTGCTGTTTACTTTTATTGAAAGAAGAAAAAAATGAGTCAAAAATAATTATTCCAACAACATTATGCTGAGCCAAAATTAATCAGACAGCAACTACAGCATATACCACTTCTGATTACAGTTGTGATGTTTAGATGAATTTCCTGGCTTATTATTCTGTTTGGAGGTCTTTTGTCATTACTGAGACATTTGGAAAATAGATTTTTTATGAAAAAACATTCTAACAGTGAATACTTACAAAGCCTCCCCCTGAACATCTGCAACAAATTGAATAAGCTTGTAAATATAATAAATAAGTTAACTTGAAAAGTACTAGGGAATAAACAAAACTTGATTCAGTTTTCATTGGCTAGCTACAAATAATATTGTTGATAATGCTTTCTGTGACCTCTGGAGTATGTATGCCAGATACCTGGTTGATACAAGGGACCACCAGAATGATCCGTTAAGAAAAGGGGAGGGGGGAGCAGAACCAAAGGCCAAGCCCACATTCCACACGTACATAATATGAGTTTGAAATTGTGCAGGTTTTGAGTGCCTAAATATGTGGATATTCACTGAATCTTTATTTTTCTTTAGATTGCTGTGGACTGAATTGTATCTCTCCAAAATTAATCCATTAAAGCCCCAATTCCCCATATGTGTAGTAACTAAGTTAGAGATAGGGCTTTTAAGGAGATGATGAAGATTAAATGAATCTCAAAGGGCAGAGCCCTTTTCCAATCCCATAGAAGTAGTGTCCTTATAAAAGAGGAAGTTATACCAGAGATGTGTCTCTCGCTACCCTCCCACCATATGAAGACACACAAAGAACTGGCAGTCTGCCATCCTTTGAGAAAGCCCTCAGTAGAACCCAATCATGCTGGCACCCTGATTTCAGGCATCCAGCCTCCAGAACTAAGCAAAAAATAAAATTCTGTTGTTTAACCCACCAGTCTATGGTATTTTGTTATGGCGGCTGGAGAAGATAAGCTCATCCAATTGATGCAGGACAGGTGGCACCATAACCTGCCTCCTTAGCCCTGGTGGCATTGATACTGCAATGGCTGGGGGAACCAGCTTGCTGGAAGGGCCAGACACCTGCAGGGGACACTGGGGCCTTGCTCCCTCCTACAACTGTACTTCTGGCTGGTCAATTTCATGGATGGCACCTTGCTATCTCCTCATGTGAGTTTCCAGGGCCTGAGAGTTCTGGCACCTTGCTGCTGATTGGACGACTGGCTGTAACTGACAAACACCCATGCCCCAAAACTTAACATTGAATTCCTGCAAAACAACCCCCTGCAACTATATATACCGCTGAGCAGAGAGGCCAAGGACAGACTTTGGAGAGGAAACAAGGGAGCTTGTTCCCCACCCGAGTTCTCTCTGCCAGGAGGTTTGGTTTTTGTAGTTTTTGTATTCTTTGTTTCTGTGAAAAAATCCCGTCTTACCACTGATCTGTGGTCCTTCGATTCATTCTTCAAATCGCCAAGACCAAGAACCTCAAACTGTCGTATCATATTGACACATAATTCTTCACTTTTAACCAGGTAATACATTTTCACAATAATTTAAGTACTGGTAAGGAGTTTGCATAGTTTACTTCAGCTTTCTCTGAAGTTATCAGTACAGATATATCAAAATTGTAATTAACAGATGAATAACTTCATTGTCATAAGCTATACTTTTCAAGAAAGGGAACTCTGTACCTCAGTTTCTCAAAGGCACCCTCTGGGATGGCATATTCCATGAGGACAGGAAAGAATCCTGCAGGGTAATTTAAAGTTCATCACCTATATAAAGGACCTATGGGACCTTTCCAGTTTCTCTTGCATTGTTAACAATATCTGGCTTTTAAAAACCAGAGAAATTAAACTTTGTAGCATGTTGCTATTTGAATGACCTACTCTGTGGAATTACAGCAGCAGACCAATCCTTTAGGAGCGATGGCTCTATCAATCTTTGGATTTTTCTAATGTGGAAGCTACTCAATTGCATCTCAGAAATCAGGGAGGTAATTACTCATGCAGACAGCACAAAATGAAAGAAAAAAATGCAAGTTCTGCTGAGTATTCCTTTTAGAACAAGCCGTGGAACAAGGAAAACAGCCTCTATAATCAGTCAAATTCTTCCACTAATTTTTCAGGTGTTGAAGGCCGTAGTGAGAATACATGCTATGAAAGTTAACAAAGCAAAGTAGCTTTGAGGGTGGGTTTTAGAAGATAGAGAAAAGGAAGAGGAGGTATTTCTTATTTTTAAGCAAGAATTCTACTGAGAGTGAAGTTCAGGTCAACTTTATCACTTTAAGTAAATGTTCTAGGGCTTAAGTCTGAGGGTACCTTACAAATCATTTACCAAAAGTTGTCTCAGTATTCTATAAATTATAAATATTTTTAAAACTATTAGTCTGTGAGATGAATTAAATATTCAGAGTTTTGATGAGGCTATTTGGTATTTTCAAAAATCTCAGGGGATCTTATTAGTAAAATGAATAAACTACCGGGAAGAATTTGAGAGACACTGCTTTGGTACATTCTAGATTACTTCAGACTTTTATGTGTTCCAAAAATCTCAAGCATTTAAACCAGCTGAAAGCTATGTTTGCCTCCAACCACTGAAGTGACTGAAGAGACTTCTTTTCACTAAAGTGAAGGGAGCCCGCACTGTTATTATGAAGCATCTAGTCACGGAACTTGACATTGCTTGATAGAGTGCACACAAAGTGTAGTTATAAGTGATCTCTTCCTTCCATCTAACCTCCCCAGTTTCCCAGTCAGACCAAAATATTGCTCACTTATAGCATTTAATTTGAATATTTAATTTAAATTAGCATATTTATTTCTTCTCAGGGGAAAAAATGGGGATGGAGGTTGAGAAAGCTGTTCCACATGTGAACTTGGTCACGTGGACTCCAAATGTGCTAACTTCTGGTTGAAGCTCTTTTTATAGATAAACCGTCCTTCAGATTGCCAGCCAGATGAGAACAATTTTGTATCATGAAAATGCTAAAAAATGATATAATTTTCTTTGGCTTTTGGGTGATGCTACTTCTACAGGGCAAGATGAGAAATAGTATGAGAGAATATTGATATTTCTAATCTATATAAATGAGCTGGCTACAGCCCTAATTTTTGTAGCACAAAATTTTTTTCTCAGTTAGGGAGTGTGACTTTTGTGGCCATTTTGAAAGCTACTGGGAACAGTAGGCCAAGAAACAGGAGGGGTGGAGGATAGTGTTCATCCTCAGACCTGGGCTTTTGTGTGGCCTTGAGAACTCACTAGTGGTTGAGGTCTCATTTGCAATAGGTTCAGATAATGCAGCACTGAGCTGCTTTCCTTCAGAAATTCAATTCAATGTTCACAAAACTGCAATAGGACATACAGATTGCATTCCATGTCTTCTCTCCGTCTTTCTACCTACATTTCTTTTGTACTAAATTAGCATTTTCTAAATGCCACAGTTTTTAAATAATTAAGGAAGTTCAATCTTGATGTCTAACATTCAAATAAATGAACCAGAATTCAAAGAATGTTGAAAAACAGAGGAATTGAATTAATATTCTGAAAGCTTAGGTGAACAAAGAATGCAAAGTATAATACTGACAGACTTAGATCCATTTTTTGTTACGTTTTTTTGAAAAGTTCTGAATTTCTCTTTTAAATGTTTTTTGTCATATAAACAGGTGTAGGAGTAAAGGAAACTGATATAAAACTCTCTCTCTCCAAGTTTTTTTTTTTTTTTTTTTAATTTTTTGCAGGGGCCTGAGGTGGGGTGGAGAAAGACAAAGAAGCAAGTCTTTTATTTATTTATTTATTTTTGGCCGGGGCTGGGTTTGAATCCACCACCTCTGGTATGTGGGGCTGGCACCTTACTCCTTTGAGCCACAGGTGCCACCCTCTCTCCAAGTTTTGAGATGTAACAGGGGGAAGATATTACACTGTGTACATCAGGAAAAATGCTATGGAGGAAGTAGGATTTCAAATGGATTTTCTAGCGGAGATTAAGATTTCTACAGGCAGAGAGGATGTCGGCAATGCTTTGAGTAGACCAATCTAATCACAGTGTGTAGGATGGTAAATATTAGTAGGGAAAGAGAAGATGTGAGCAGTGGGCCTGGTAGTCAAGGTAGAAAATAAAACTGGTTCAAATATTACTGCCTCCCACACTGAGGAGAGGGTTCTTGCCCTCCGGGCAGGAAGGAATTCAAATACAGGGACACTAATGAGAGAAAAAGAGTTTAGATACTAGATATAAGAAAAAGTAGAAGGGTTTATGAAAGCAAAGTATAACTTTTACATGAAAGGAAAGAGCAGACTTACCTAGACAGGAACAGTGCCATCTGAGCATTAGGGTCTGTCCTTTATGCTGATCCCTAATAACGTGCTAAGTTGGAGGTGAAATAGTCCTAGATTTCCTGGGAAAAAGATGGAGAGTTCCTAGAAGTGGGAAATCCCCCCTTTCTTGACCTTATAGGATAACCAGAGTAGTGACAAAAAGAATGAGAAAGAACATGTGTTATGCAATAGGGACTAAGATTTAGGAACTAGCTATAAAATGGAGTAAAAAGGGAGAAAGCAATGAATCTGACTTTTTGCGTAAAGAACTTGACAGAATGATCTTAATGGTAAAAAGATGTGCACATGTTGAATTTGCTTTTGTAACTATGGAACTGGGTTCAGGAATTAAGAGGTCTGGGAGTTATTTTCTTGAAGTGTGATAACCGAGGCAATGTACATGATTCTGTTTACTGAATAGAAGAGCACAGAAATGGAAAAGAAGAGCCTTCAGAGTAGAACTTTAAGAAATGATTGCATTTTGAGAAGGCTGGATAAGAAAGGTCATTCCAAGGTAACCCTACTTACATGAGAGAATCTAAGACAGAAAATTTTCAAGCAAGTTCAGTTAAGATGGTCCAATATTAAGTGATAACGAGGACGAAGACCAAAGGAGAAAACTAATCGAGGTTAACTTTTCTTCTTTCACTTATTAACACATAGGTAGATAATTTTCGTGATACCTGAGAACAAGATTTTAAAACAACATTGTTGATTTTTGGTTATTGCTTTTATGATTTATAAGTGGTAGAAAAAAAAGACTTTAAAGAACTGATGGCCTAAGACATTTTCCATCCTGTCATTTCCCACCTTCACCTTTAACCAATTCTTTCTCCCCCCTCTCTATCACTGTTTCCATCTCTCTATCTCTGTCTTCATAAAACTTAGGCCGTAAGTTTAGTGGAGACTCAGAAAATAATAAACGCACTTTCGTTTAGAAGATAAAACAACCTAGTAAACATTAAAATTCTCTGAGGCCATGTTTTCCTCCACTCAGAAAACATTCACTTCTTGTTTATTTGAAAATAAAATGGCATCCTTGGAAGGAAGAAAAACATATGTGTGCCCTCAAGTGTGAACCCTCTGCCTACTAGGAGAAAATAGCAAAAAGCTGGTCCTATCATTTTTCATTTTCTCTTGATAAAACACAAATGCCTTGTGATGTCAAAATAAAGAGGGCTAGAATTTGAATAGAATACATTCTCCAGCCTGGAAAAGTTCAGTCATACAAGGACACTGATGCTAAGAAGTCTTGTCTTTTTTAAATTTCTGGATCCTAATATTCTTTTTGAAGAGGTTACATAGGAAATAGAAAATGCTCTTAGGGATGGAGATAAGCAGAGAGTCCGACGCTCTGCTAGAATCTTCCTATCTTATTTTCCTTCGTTGTCTAAAATAAACAACAAAGTATTATATTGAAACACATGCTCACAAACAACAAAGTATTATATTGAAACACAGTGCTTCTCACTGACAGAAGAATGGTGATGTTATTGGCTATGAGCGTCCTACTTCCTGGAGTCTCAGTCTTCACCCTTCTTCACCTTCTTCTGTGTCCTGAGAAACTGGCCTGGGATATCTCAAAGTTCTTTGCCTTTTTGCATCCACTGGAATTCCACCATAGAAACCTAACAGGAGATTGGGGAGGGAAAGGAGATTGGAGGCCCAGCTTGCTATCAACTAGTGTCGCAGGACTGCACTGAGGTTGCCTTACGCCACCCACACCCTGGTAAAGATCTCTTTATTGAATGTTGCTCACTCTGTTTCTGTCCCACTCCATGACTAATACACTATCCACATATGTAAGACAGTGATTTTTTTTAATATATAAAAAATGTGCTTTAAAAAAAACAAAATCAGCAAAATATTTAGCTTGGCATTCTCTAATTTTTAAATTGTATTTAAACAAAATAAAACATCTGGTAACTGTAAACAAATGCTTGCAGTCTTTTTTTTTATTGATTTATGCATTCCATAAATACTGATTTTTTTCATGTACTAGGAAGACAGGTGTGGCTTCTGCTCTTTTTAAGTTTACAGTATATCTGGGAAAGCAAGTAATTAGTGATGTAATGATGACTACAAAAAGAGTGAGCAAAGATTCTGATAACAGAGAACAAGATGCCTAACTTAAAGGGCATGTATAGGGGAGTGTGAAGAAAGGATTTTAAGGAAGTTATTTAAAATGAGACCACAATAATGAATTAGAGAAACAAAAGGTAAGAATCTGTGTTAAGATGAGTCAGGTGGGCATGTTCCATAGAGGTTCTGATGCAAATGGTCTTTACTGTATGAACATGTGCTTTATGAAGAGCTAATAAAGCATTTTAAATAGAAAAGTAACAATAGATACCCACTTTTTAAAGATTCCTCTGATTAATTTATAAAGTCTGCATTGAGGGCATTAGAACTAGAGGCAATTAGAGGCTTATGGCAATAGTCTAAATTTGTAAGTCGTGAGATGTGTGGGTCCAGTTTCAGTCATTTACATGTGGTTATCCGGTTCTCCCAACACCATTCATTGAATAGGAATTCCTTTCCCCAGTGTGTGTTTTTGTTTAGTTTATCAAAAATCAGGTGACTATAAGATTTTAGTTTCATCTCTTTGTTTTTTATTTATTTCCAAATGTCAATGTCTCTATTTTTGTGCCAACACCATAGTTTTGATCACTATGGCCTTGTAGCATAGCCAAAAGTCTTTCAGGGCAATACCTCTGGTTTGTTTTGATTAATAAGAATTGCCTTGACTATACTGGTTTTTTTCTGGTTCCATACAAAACAAAGAATTATTTTTTCTGAAACTTGAAAGTAAGATGATGGTGTTTTAATGGAGATTGGATTGAATCTGTAGATTGCTTTGGGAAGTATAGACATTTTGACAATGTTGATGCTTCCCAGCCAAGAGCATGGTATTTTCTTCCATTTGTTAATATCTTCTGCTATTTCTTTTCTTTGAGCTTCATAATTTTCTTTGTAGAGGTCCTTCACCTCTTTTGTCAGGAATATTTCCAGGTATTTCTTTTGTTTTTTAAGCTACTGTGAAGGAAATTGTGTCCTTGATTAGCTTCTTATCCTGGCTGTTATTGGCTTATACAAAGGCTACTGATTTGTGGACATTGATTTCATACCCTGAGACATTGCTATATGTATAGATTTTTTTGTTTGTTTCTTTGTTTCTTTCCTAACATCTCTCCTTCTTTTTTTTTTTTTGCAGTTTTTGGCAGGGGCTGGGTTTCAACCTGCCACCTCTGGCATATTTTTTGATCACTTACAGGAGTCTTGTGGTTGAATCTTTGGGCTTCTCTAAGTATAAGATCATTCTGTCTACAAAAGGCAACAGTTTGACCTCCTCTGCCCTCATTTAGATGTTCTTTTTCCTTTTCTTGCCTGATTGTATTGGCTAGACCTTCCAGCCTTATGTTGAATAGTAGTGGTGATAGTGGACAACGTTGTTTAGCTCGAGTTCTAAGTGGAAAAGCTTTCATTTTTCCTCCATTCAGTGTAATATTAGGTGTGGGTTTGTCATAGATTATTTCAATCAGAATAAGAAATGTGCTACCTATGCCTATATTCGTAAGTGTTCTACTTAGAAAAGAATGCATATAATGCTTTTCTTGCATCCATTGAGAGGCTCATATGGCCTTTGTTTTTGCTTCTATTGATATAGTGGATTACATTTATGGACTTGCATATATAAAACCTGCCTTGCATCCCTGGGATGAAAACTTTGATCATGATGAATGATTTTTTTTTTTTTATTTTTTTTTATATATTTTCTTTTTTATTAAATCATATCTGTGTACAATAATTCAGTCATGGGGTACAGTGTACGGGCTTCAGATACAATCAAAGATATTTTCATCAACCTGATTGTGATAACATTCAAGAGACTTTCTCATTACTTTGT
>CAUYRH010092132.1:0-34684 GCA_963574655.1 Perodicticus potto | reverse complement strand
GCCATTGTTGTTTGTTGGGCGGGCTGGGGTTTCTTCCCGCCCTCCCGCCGTTGTTTTGGTGGGGGGCACCGTCGCCGGTTGCCCCCCAGGGGCGGTTTTTTTTTTTTTTTTTTTTTTTTCAGTGACAGAGTCTTACTTAATTGCCCTCCTCGGTAGAGTGCCGTGGCATCACACAGCTCACAGCAACCTCCAACTCCTGGACTTAAGCGAGTCTCTTGCCTCAGCCTCCTGAGTAGCTGGGACTACAGGCACCTGCCACAACGCCCAGCTATTCTTTTGTTGCAGTTTGGCCAGTGCTGGGTTCGAACCTGCCACCCTTGGTATATGGAGCCAGTGCCCTACCCACTGAGCACAGGCGCCGCCCCTCAATGTGGACTTTTAAACCCAATGGCTTACTTTTTCTCCTTTAGTGTGTGCTTATTTGTATACCACAGCCTCTTGAAGTATACACTTCAAGATATCCTAGAGTGGTATACACTTCAAGATATCCTGGAGTGTTTCTAGCTTGCTTGTTTTTGCTCTTCTGAGTCCAGAAGAAGCGAAGGTAGGCACCCTGAGATAGAGTGGCAAGAGGAAAGAGATGGAGTAATGTGGGACTCAGGTTTTGAATGCTAGGAATTGTGGAGAGGTCTTTTGGGTCTTTCTTCATTTGTCCTGCTGCTAATTTACTATTTTTCTATCTTTGAATGATTGGCTGTGAGAGCCTAACCCCACTGTTGCTGTTTTTATTGATGCTACTAAAACCTACAGAATGACTACAGTATTGACTCTTCTGGGAGACCGGACAAGCAAAGGAGAGAAAGGAATGGAAGACAAAAGTGTAGAGGCACCTTTTTTTCTTTATGTTTGAGAGCCAGAGAGATGAATAGGAAAAGCTTAGCCATCATAGTCCTGCCAGGAAGCAACCATGGAGTTTCCTCATCCCTCTTGACCCTAGATGCTTCATTTCTAAATTATATTTTTGAATTGGAAATACATTCACATGGTTCAAAATTCAAAAGGTCCAAGAAGGATGCTTGGTGAAAAGTCTCCTTCTCACCCCTGCCCTCCCTCTCCCTCTCTTTCCTCTGCAGAACCCATCAGTTAAACCTTCCCGAAAGATTGTCTATGGATATATAAAGAAATACAAATATAGAATATATTTTTATGGTAATGTACTATACATATTATTCTATACCTTGTTATACCTTGGAGGTTCTTTGAATCTTAATTGGATTGTATCTATTGGGAGTATATGGATGTGTTCAAGGAGTTATTCTGGTTCTAGAATAAAACTACCTGGGTTCTGGTTCTGTCCCTGTATGATTTTCAGCAATCACTTCATCTTTCTGGACTTTGGTTTCCTCATCTTGTATGTGTATAAATTAGATTTGTTTCTGACACATTGTAAGCATTCAATAGATATCAGCCATTTGAAAAATTTAAAAATGTTACAGGGTATACACATTTTGGTTATATAATTTGCTTTTTTACATTTTAAATCAAAGTTATAAGTGCATCCTTCACCCAGAATAAGTACATTGTACCAGTTAGGTGTGAATTTAACTGTCTCTTCCTCCCCACTCCCCTGTATTTGATTTCCATTGACTTTTACTTCCAGATGTGCACATAAATGTTGACTGACTAGTTCCAATTTAGTATCAAGTACCTGTGGTGTTCGTTTCCTGTTCTTGTGATACTTAGAAGAATGGTCTCCACTTCCATCCAGGTTGTTACAAAAAATACTAGATCAACATTTTTTTAATGAACAGCCATTTTTTTATTAGGGAAAAAAACATTAGGCTGTGAGTCACTAAATCTAGAATTTATTCTGACCTTTCTATTTCTGGGGTAGCTAAGTGATATTTTTTATCTAGGTCTCAGTTTACTTATCTTTAAAGTGGGACAATTCATTCCTACTCTGCTTATTCCTCAGAACTGCCAGGAAGACCTAGTGAGCTTATGAATATGAAGACAACTTGGAAAACAAAATGTTCTGAAAAGATGGAAGAAGTGCTGCTTAAAATTTTCAAAGAAAAAGCTTTGGGTGACTGGAACCCAATGACCTGAACTGGGTAGAAGAGGTAGTGTTCTTTCTTCTGCCAGTGGAACTCAAAGGGCATCCTTGAGTGAGGGAGAGCCCATGAAAAAAATTTGAAATAATGAAGTTTTGTCCTTTGACCTTTTTTATACCATCCCCATCCTTCTCCTGACTTCCTTATTTCCATATGTTCTTCATCTTCCTCCCTCTTTTCAAAACCTGCTTTCAGGATACGTAGAAGGATATGTTAAAGACAACCTCAGCTTTCCATTTTTTTTTTTGAGACAGAGCCTCAAGCTGTCACCCTGGATAGGGTGCCGTGGCATCACAGCTTACAGCAACTTCAAATTCCTGGGCTCAAGCAAGTCTCCTGCCTCTGCCTCCCAAGTAGCTGGGACCACGGGCGCCCACCACAACGCCCGGCCATTTTTTGGTTGCAGCCGTCATTGTTGTTTGGCAGGCCCGGGCTGGATTCGAACCCTCCAGCTCAGGTGGACGTGGCTGGCACCTTAGCCCGTTGAGCCACAGGCGCCGAGCCTCAGCTTTCCATTTAAGATAACCTAATCTAACTTGCTGAAAAAGGGGCTGGATGTGCTCAAGTTCATAAAGCAAGTCAGCAACTAAGCCAGATCTGGAGCCTGTTGTTTCCATCTCATAGTTTTTTTCTTTGTTCTGTTTTTTTTTTTTTTTTTTTTTTTTTGGAGTCACACTATTTTGCCCAGGTGCTATAGTGTCATGGTGTAAACCTAGCTCACAACAAACAAACTCAGACTCCTGGGTTCAAGCAATGTTCCTGCCTCAGCCTCCCAAGTAGCTGGGACTACAGGCAACTGCCACAATGCTGGCTAAGTTTTCCATTTAGTAGAGATAGAGTCTCACCCTTATTCAGTCTTGCTCTTGCTCAGGCTGGTCTTGAACTCCTGAGCTCAAGGGATCGCCAGGCCTCAGCTTCACAGAGAGTGCTAGGATTATTGGCATGAACGTATCCATTGTTTTTTCTACTAGCATTTGCATTTTAGTGTGAATTTGAATTTGACATTCCTTAGCAAAGACAACTGGTGATAAGGGAGACTAAGGAAGTGTTTCTACTCAGCTTTCATACTAAGATGTTCTTATCCCTTGATCTCCAGGGTCAGACCTTTTTGGATCCCTGAGGGGAGGGAGGACACATGCTGGCTATATAGTGCTGAAGCAATGTCTATAGAGCAGTGGGTGCAAAGAGCACCAGAAAGTGTCTAAAACAGTGATACCCAAAGTGAGGCTCAGAAGGAAAATAGAATAATTTGTTTATGTATTCAATTGTTAATCTCATTGTTATTTATTTAACTTTTGAAATTTCAGAATATTGGCTCAGCGCACATAGCACAGTGGTTGCGGTGCCAACCACATACACCGAGGGTGGTGGTTTCAAACCCAGCCTGGGCCTGCTAAACAACAGTGACAACTGCAACAAAAAATAGCCGGGTGTTGTGGTGGGCACCTGTAGTCCCAGCTACCTGGGAGGCTGAGGCAAGAGAATCACGCAAGCCCAAGAGTTTGAGGTTGCTGTGAGCTGTGACGCCATAACACTCTACCGAGGGTGACATAGTGAGACTCTGTCTCAAAAAAAAAAAAAAAGACAAGAAAGAAAGAAATTTCATAATATTAGGAGGTACATGTGTTTTGTTTACATGATTTGTTTTTTGCACAAATTGAGTCAAGGTTATAAGTGTGCCTCAATGCAAGACACTGCTCTGAACCCAATAGGTGTGAATTTACTCATACCCTCTGCCCCCCATCCCAGCTTGATTTTCATTGAGATTTACTTTCATATGTGCACTTAAATGTTGATCAGTTGCAACAGTGTCATTGTTATTTAATTTCTATTTTGGGGAAGATTTTCATAATACATATTATACATTAGTAGTATTTAGATATTGGGGTGTTTCTCTTTTAGTTTTTTTAAAAATAATTTAATATGTATATTTGAGATTTACAACATTATGTTATGGGATACATATAGATAGTAAAATGATTACGGCAGTGAAGCATATCTGTTATCTCTCATAGTTAGTTTTCGGGACAAGAACAGCTAAATGATATTTGTTTTGTTTTTAATAATAGAGGTGTACCATCTAAAAAGAATTGACAACCATCCTTCTAAGACTGTAGACTTGGTTTCTAATCTTGGCTCTGCCACTGACTAGCTCAATACCTTAGGCAAAGTTTTCTCACTGGTTTCTCAATTTACTTACCCGTAAAATGGAATACTGAACTGGGAATGTTAGCTTTTAGCTCTTGGGAGTCTTCAATCCTGACCATCTCTGAGTATAAGAATTCACAGCCTTTCAGGCTGTTGAAACTGAGACAGAGTTAAGAAGAGTAGGTTCAAGCCCTGGCATCTTACTGGATGCTTTGTTCCTCAATCAGCTGCCTTGCTATTTTCTTCTCCACCCTTACCTCTTCCACCTAGCCTGGACTGACAGATGCTTCTTTACATAAGCTAGGCTGATCTACTTGAAATTCATTTGTTATAAACACAACCACTTTTCCTGTAGACTTGTACCTGGTACTGTCCCTCCTAGCCCCTGAGGGTGGGTGTGATTTTGCGTCTTTTCTGGCAGCCTAAGTTTAGATGTTTTATTCTTCTGTTTAAGTCTTTAACAACAGGGCCTAAAGGGAAGCCAGCTCATCCTGTTTGAGTCCCCTGGGGCCTGACCTAGCCACTGCTCGATGAATGCCCCTGCCGCCTGCTTATCCACCATTTATTGAATATCTGCTGGGAACCCAGGATTGTGCTAGTTTGTCAGGAGAAGCATGGTCCAACTGGAGGATAAAAGGCTGCTGACAGGGACTAAAAGTATTGCTAGGTGTCAAGGCCTAGGATGGATTTTTTTTCTTTCAAAGTGAGCCAATAGGGAGAGGGAAATCAATGTATCACTGGAAACTATCTTCACTTTCTATTGTAGATTTCTTCTTTGGGATGTAAAGATTCCCTGAGGAGACACTTACATTCTCTTTGGAAATGCAGGCCAAGACCCAGAGACCTTCTGCCAAGACTGTGAAGGTAGACTTAAAGGTGGTTTACATTGATTGAACTACATTTATTTTTTCCACCTCTTCTCCAAATACAGGAGCAGGTCACAGTGCTCCTGACTAAATGGTGTTCCTGTTTTCACTATCTTAGACCAGATGGCCACATTTAAAGACATCACAACCATTAGTTCCAACCATCTCCTCCCTGGCTCCTCCCCCTACCTACAGCTCTTCTTTCCTACCAGATTTTAATACAACATATGTCAAATGGATAAAAAAATTATTTTCCTTTCTCCTCTTTGCCTTGCCCACCCACCCTTTGGCTGTGGTGTTGATGAGTATAGAACTATGAATGTGGGAGGCATGGAGGACGGATTCTTCATGTATTTCCCTCCTACCCTTCTGGAAATCTAGAAGAGCCCCACCTCCACCCTTGTTCAGGCATGGAGGACGGATTCTTCATGTATTTCCCTCCTACCCTTCTGGAAATCTAGAGGAGCCCCACCTCCACCCTTGTTCAGAAAACTTCCAGGCTGGGTTTCCAGGCTTAACTTTCAGGAATAGTTAAGGCTTCCAGGACTAGTCCTTGGGAAAATAAATGAAGAAATTCAAGAGTCCGGATTTAGGCCCTAAGATGGTTCTAGGTCACTTCAGAGACTTGGGGCTCTTAGACGCGCCCCCCACCTCTACCCTAGGCTTGCGCTGGTCAGCTCTCATCTCTCAGAGTCTGAAGTCAATAAGAGACATCTGGTGGGTTGCTGGAGCTCAATTTCCACACCAAGTTTAAGAAGAAGGCCGTGATGCCTGGAGCAAGAAGAAGGGCACACAATAGCCTAAACATATGGATGAGGGGCAAGGTAACCTAACCCACAATTAGAGATGGCATGTGTCTGAATCAGTAACTCATGGAGAGGACGTTACTGAGTCTATTATTATTATTATTATTATCATCATTTTACTAATTTTTCAACTATTGGAGACTGCTTTGGGTAGATTGAATACAACTCTAGGAAATTGCTCCTAGATTGTAAGATAGAGAGATGCTGCTAGGACTTTCCATTAGGACTAGTAGTGGCCTCAGTGCCTGAAGGTTGGGGCAGGGTTGGGAGTGAAACAGAGCTGGTACAGGTAGCCTCCACATGGCAGACTGGGAAAATCTTACTGGGCAAGCTACTGTTACTCCTCAGCCTATCTGGAACCCGACATAAAAAGGAGAAGCCTAGAGACAGAGTTTCAGAGTCTGTTTTTTTCCTGAATGGCCCAGTGCAGCAAGGGGGTAATTCTTGTACTGCAAACTCTCTGGTCCCAGAAAGTTCAAGACAATTGGTCTCAATATGACATGTGATTCAAAATCACTTATACTGCTTGTAGAAAATGCTGTTGTGATTCTGAGTAGGGGTCTGTAGGCTTCAGAAACTGGTGTCATGAGTCAGAGGTGCCTGAATCATAGAAAAACATCTAGAATATGATAATAACTATTGTTTCCAAGATGTTCTGGGGATGCAAGCTAAAATGTTTATCCGACTTGTAGCTGCTCTAGTGTAGGTGATTTCTTCAGCCAATAGCATCAATGTTGATAGTCCAAGAACGTATTCTTCTCTCTGATTTGTGCAATCCTTGGCCCATTTGTCTACATTTTCTTTAAAGGATGCATTTCCTCTTTTATCTTGCTGCGCACTTCAACCTATAGTTAAACTTCTGTGGCACACTTAAATTTTGTTGATTAAAAAAAGGGTAAAAAATATGCTTATTGTGCTTTGAACTTCTTTTGAAAATAATTTAGTTAATGTTCTTTAAAAAATTTTGCAGGGTACCTAAGATCTTCTCACTGCACACCATTTGAAAATTAGTGCCTCATACCAAACTCTTAGCATTGTGAAATTTGGGAAAGCAGCTGAGTGTCACTTCAGAAACTCCTAAGCTCATTTGGTTGAGTTAGTGGCTAGGAGGTTTCATATCAGAAGAATCTATTGTTAAAGTCAAGACCAAGCAAGCTACTCATCTGTGTTCATCTGTTTGGTCACCATTATAGCCAAGATCATCTTGTAACTTCCCTTGGAAGAAGTGTGGCAAGAAGCTTTCCTTTGTTATTAACCTGGAGTGAATGAGAAAATAAATATCCTGGATGGCTTATACACTCAGGAGTTTGTCTGGATTTCCCAACCTTTTAGGTACTGGCAGGTGCCAGTTGGCTTATGGTCAGGTGGCCTTTTTATTTATTTATTTATTTTTTGGTTGTTATTGACCCTGATCCCCACCTGGGCTTATCTTTTTAGATCAAGCCAGCTCAGCAGGGTTTCATGTCTGTCAGGTGTGATTGAAGCCAATAGTAAATCTTTCATTATATTAAAGTGAAGAATGGATGGTATAGTGCAGGGGTCTTCAAACTACGGCCCACGGGTCACATGCTTCGGTGTGAATTGTATTTGTTCCCGTTTTGTTTTTACTTCAAAATAAGATATTTGCAGTGTCCATAGGAATTTGTTCATAGTTTTTTTTTTTTTTTTTTTTAACTATAGTCTGACCCTCCAATGGTCTGAGGGACAGTGAATTGGCCTCCTGTTTAAAAAGTTTGAGGACGCCTGGTATAGTGGGACATAGAAGGAAGCTGATGCCTACTGATTCACAAATCACATGCCCAAATTAGTAAAAAAGATGATTGTGTCATGAAAAGAGATGATATTTGGATATTTCCTTTCAGTACATTTAGAGTCATCATCACTTGAATGCATTAATTATTCTGCTCATAAATAAAATTAGTTATGGGCAATAACAATACCCAGAGCAAAACTGGAACCAACCAGGTGTGAAGTTTTTTAAGGCCTGGGAAAAAGGAAAAGCAACTCTTGTGATTATTTTTATGTTCATGATGGGGTTTTTCTTACCTGGCAGTGATCTGTGTTCCTTTCCCTGATGATCAGGCACCTGTACAGAACTTTAGTAAAAAGCAGCTTGCCCAAATAGCCACCTGGCCATTAATCCTGACAATAATGGATTGACATGTAGGCCACCTGGTTTTATATTATGTAAACAGTTTCCTTGGGCCAGTGAAATGTTCTGCGACCTGGCAGAGATGCTAACTCTGTTGCTGTGATTTGCTTCTGAGGTTGCCTGGTTTTAGGGCTCAGGTAATAGAAGTTTAGATGGAAGCTAAAAACAGTGGTGTTCATTTGGACTAAGCTATCATTCACAAGTGTATTATCCTGGTTTTTGGAGAATAATACTCGGGTTGACAACTTGAGTAACACTTCCAAATTGTTATTTTCTTATTTTAGGTAGGTAGTAATCTCTTTCAGATTACTGAAAGAGACAAAGGGAGAGAGGATGCAGCCTGGAGCCATTAGGGAAGAGATAGATTAAGGAGCATGTGGAACAAGATCACACAACTAGGAAGAGGCAGTCTATTTCAAGTATCCATACACCTAACCATTGATTAAGGGTATGGCTGAATCAGAGGCACAGAGGTAGGATTGCATTTGCCTGTAGAAGATTCAGTTTGGCAAGAGCGGTGGAAATTCTCTGTCTAGTTAGAGGCAAGGGTTGTATCTAGAGATGGGGCTAAATTAAGGAGATCTTTGATAGATTAACTGAGAGGAATTTGTTACGAAACGAGAGTCGTGTCCAGTTGCAGCATAGCAGACTGGGAGTCCCTCCACGTAGGGACTTTGCCTGACAGCCCATGATCTGGCAGACAAAGGGAGAGAAAGCGTTGTGAAATTTATACACACAAGGTGTTTTGACCCTTGAGAGATGACACCTGTATTAGCCCCAGAAGGCTATCAGGCACCACTCAGACCTGATTATTCAAGGCTTTTTTATTAGAGGTATTGGAGGCATGCATACTCAAGCCATAAAAGTCTGAAGGTGATAGCTTCTTGTTACAATTAAATAGGCTTTTTTTTTTTTTTTTTGTAGTGGCAGAGTGTTATTTTATCACCCGCGGTAGTGTGCCATGGCATCACACAGCTCACAGCAACCTCCAACTCCTGGGCTTAGGCGATTCTCTTGCCTCAGCCTCCTGAGTAGCTGGGACTACAGGCGCCCACCACAACGCTCGGCTATTTTTCTCTTTTTGCAGTTCTGCCGAGGCCGGGTTTGAACCCGCCACCTTTGTTATATGGAGCTGGCGCCCTACTCAATGAGCCACAGGCACCACCCTAAATAGGTGGTTTTTTGTTCAAGGAAGAAAGCTATCTGGCTGAAGGAAAGTGGAGCACTAAACTACAGATCAAAGAATACTTTTGGTAGGATTTAATGAGGAAAATTTATAGCCTATGGGTAAGAAAGCTGTAGATGGAGGATAGTTTTCAAGTGTTATTTAGGTCCTGTTTAAGCTGTTGATCTGTATCTAGACATTTCCCAGACTATTGTTTTATCTATTTTGCTGGACATTCCAGCACCTTAGGTGTGCCTCGCAGTGGAGCAGCTGAGACTTGGGGGAGTTCTGGGGATGTCAGCCTACTCTAGCTTTCACCCATAGGAGTTACTGAAGCTTCTTAGATGTAGAGCATGGCACCAGCAAAGAAGGTTTGACAAATGCATCATTAGGGAGTAGCATGAGTAACAGATAGACCTGGGGGAGGGACTGGGAGGCCTGTTGGGAGACAGCTTGAGGTTATGAGGACCAGGTGTAGGATGGGACAGTGGGATTGAAGAGAGTCATATTGAGAGACAGACATGAGGAAGGGCAAGAAGATTTTTCTGAAATGGGAAAAATTAATAAAGAGGAGGAATAGAGGTATATGATGAATTTGACATATGTCTTATTGACAGTATCAGGCCATCCACTGAAATGTGGAGCAAGCAGTTAGAAATATGGGACTAGAGGTGATCATGAGAAAAATGATTTCTATGAGGAACTAAGGAAGAGAACAAAAAGCAGAGGTCCCTAGTGAATTTTGAATGGGGCAGTCAAGACCTTAAGCAGAAAACCCATTCCTCAGTTTTTTCAGCCAGTCTGACTGGGCTGCATTTTAATGTGCTGCCGGAAATGCCAGAGTTAGTTATTTTCAGGAAGAAACTAGTCAGCTTCAAATTCTCATTTTTCTGAGCAGAGGGCAATAAAAGCATCCTACGCAGCAGAAAGGACAGTGAGGAGAAATAAACTATAATAATGAAATCCCTGTCCTTGGCAGAGCTGAAGTATTAGTCTCAGTAAACTACAATAGCTAGAAGGAACTTGAGAAGTCATTTGTCTTGTTCTAGTCTGGCACTTGACTGACAAACTGAAAAACGGAAAGGGACCTGCCCAAAGATCATTCAGTGAGTTACTGGCAGAGCTG
The DNA here is from genome assembly GCA_963574655.1 of Perodicticus potto. Classification (NCBI taxonomy): domain Eukaryota; kingdom Metazoa; phylum Chordata; class Mammalia; order Primates; family Lorisidae; genus Perodicticus; species Perodicticus potto. Next base: position 24,367 of record CAUYRH010092132.1, on the reverse strand, counting down.
TTTTCAATAGCCCACATGAGTCTTTGCTGTACATTATGGTGCCTCCTAGCTGTTGTTGGAGCAATATAGTTCATACCTTTCCAAAAATGAGGATAGTTAGCCTTCAACAATCTGGGCAACATAGCCAATGTCTATTTTCAAGGCTATATTGAAAAGATATCTTGGCATATTCAGGAGAGATCATAAAATCCCAGCTTGTTTTAAATATGCTTAAAGGGAACAAGGAAAAGAATTTTGCTCTTGTAAATGCTTACCTGTTGAGGAGGGAGGCCTAGAGGATAGCGGCAGGCACAAAACTAAGAAAACCTCACAGAGAGGCAAAATTCCCTTATGTGTCCTCTTTCCCTCCTGCAAAGCTTCTCAAAAGGCAGACCCAGTTTAGCTAAATTCATGGTGATTGGCACATTTGGTGTTCCAGCAACACTTGGTAGTTCATATTTTTAAGAGCATCCCCCTTTTTGCTTCTTGTCATTAAAACACTAATATTTTTGGCAGCACCTTGTGCTAATTAAATGTTTATTTTGGGAGTAGTACTTTTGAGCTAGAAGGCAAGAACAAGAACTTGAAGACAAGTCGTATGGCTCTTGATAACTAGATGAGGGCTGTGATCACAGTCCCTGTGAACACAAGGGTTTTTCCTGTGTTGACATAGCCTGACATTGGGCATGCTCCTTACATGATGCCAAGTACTCTTTTTTAGACATACCAACCACTGAGGAAGGCTTATAGATAAGCAGAGTGCTGGAGGCAAGAAGCCCAACATCCAGGCTTGAGCTACTACCTTTATGCTTTAATAACCACACTTAGGATAGATCCCTGCCCCTAAAATGGGAAAATTGTGAGAGAATGTGGCCTCAGGAGAGGCAAGAGTAAAACTAGGAAGGTCTCCTGCTCCCCACCAGAAGTATTGGCATCACCTGGGGTCCCGGTTGAACTGCAAGTTCTCCGGCCCCTCTTCAGCAGTCTGGAGATTGAGAACTACTGCTCGGTATCATTCACAGGGTAGACTAGTCTCTCTCTGCTTTTTTGGCAGGCACTGGGGTTGGAGGGGATTGGCAAAAGCAAAGCTGTAGAGTAAGGTCAACTGGAGACTGAAATTCATTCTACCGCCTATGAACTGGGTGATCATGAGCTACTTGACTAGCCTCACAGATTATGTTTAGTAAAAATGGAAATGTTAATGCTTACCTTGGAGAACTGTAGAGACTGAGATCACAAAAGAAAGCCTCTTACTTAATGTCTAGCATGTATTTTTGACAAATATAAATTACTCTTGATCTTCTTTGTCTTTTTTCTTCTTTTATTAGTACTTTCTTTTTCCCTTCTTTTGTTCTCCCTCAAAGGGCTCACTGGCTACTCCAAGTTAGCTACAGGTCTTATTGATCAGAGACTAGCCTTTAATTTCAAATTCCTAATGTCTCCAGAGGATAATGATCATATTTCCAGGTTAAAAATCAGGGCACATGGATCTTATAACATATGTACCTATTTGGGGGATGTATCGGATAGAATATTTGAAATTAAGATTGTCTTGGGAAATCTGGATAAAAAAGAATAGGATCTTATTCCATTTTAAGACTCTTAAACCCTCAGCATCCTCTTATTTATGTCCAAAAGTGTCTTTGGAGTGTGAAGCACTATGTACCACACTCACTGTTAAATCTGAGCAAGAGCTAGCCTATATTTGGTGCTATTTCTAGAATGCCCTGGGGGGTTGGGAATTATTATTATTATTATTTTTGGATTGGGAATTATTTTGTTAGAAGTTACAGTAGTGTTGCCCCATGGCCTAGAGCTATTTGAGTACCTTGTTAGAATAATACAGCACCATCTCCTGGCTTTATGTTAGGTTTGCAAGATGAAGGGTAGGGACAGTTGGGAATTAGAGCTTTTGGTGGGGAGAGGGGTATAAGCCAGTTTGGTAATAGAGAATTTAACCCCCACTATAGTCACTCTTAAATAGCCTTGCCTTGGCTTTCTGTTAATAACTGTACCAATTGATAATGTTCATTACACCCTGTTGCTTGAAACTCTTATCCTTAGCTTTTGTGAGATTACAGTCCTTGGTATCCTAATGGTGTGCTGACACATCCATTGAGGTTTGTTTCTCTAGCTCAGTGATTTTCAACTGGTGTGCCATGAAAGGATCTTAGATGTGCCTTGAAAAATTTTTAATGATCATTAATTAAGAGTTTGAGGTTGCTTTGAGCTATGACGCCATGGCACTCTACCTAGGGCAAATAGTGAGACTGTCTCAAAAATAAAAATTCCTTATTTAAAAAATAATGCTGATAGAACTAGTTATCCACATGTAGAAGACTCCTGGGCTTAAGCAGTTCTCTTGCCTCAGCCTCTCAAGTAGCTACGACTACAGGTGCCTGCCACAGTGCCCAGCTATTTTTTTTTCAGTTAAAAATATTTTAATTTTTTCCTTTATTTACAAATAAGTTATCAATGCATGGTTTAATTTTTCAAGTATTGGGCGATTTTTACCAGTATCCTTTTGAAATTAACTTCTGGTTTAATTTTATTACGTTCACATTTCAATGCTTTTAAGTTTATTGAGGTTTTATGACCCAGAATAGAAGCTATCTTGGTGAAATGCTCCATGTGTACTTTCAAAGAACCTACCTCACCCTGCTGTTGGGTAAGGTGTTTTCTCTATGTTCCAAATATTTCTCTTTTTAAATTTTTTTAGTTTTTGTTTTTTATAGGGCCATCCTGCCCAATGTTCCATAAATTTCAGTAAATGCAGAACACAAATGTTTTCACACAATAAACAAGAAAATCCCATGAAGCCTATGTCGAACATTTGGATGAAAATATTTCAGATTGTATATGAAGCCCACTCACTGTACCCCATGATTGCACTAATGTACACAGCTATGATCCAGCTATATTTTTTTTTGTTGTAGTTGTCATTGTTGTTTAGCAGGCCCAGTCTGGGTTTGAACCCACCCGCCCTGGTGTATGTGGCTGGCACCCTAATCACTGAGCAATGGGTGCCGAGCCAGAATTTAGGTAGGTTTGCCTGCCCTTGGCCACCTTTCATACTGTTTGAAAGCTATGCATTGCTGATGCCCGGAGACCCTTTGTTCTTCAGGCAAAGACTGCAGTTGAATCACACTGAACAGATCCCTGAACATAGTAGGAACTCATTGAATGAATGTTGGAAGAAAAATAGATGAGCAGAGAAAAGTGGTGACATATGAAAAAATTATAGTTAGTTAAAAATCAATTCTGTATACAAGGGGAAGATTTGGGACCAATTTCTACCCCATACTTAGTTTACTTTTTCAAAACAAACTCAGAGGATAGGGATTCCTTTGCTGCTGCTTGTGTTTGTGATGGAAACACACAGGAGCCCCAAACAGCTGCCAGCCCCTTATAGATTAGCCTTCCTCTCTCCTCTGTGCACATACCTTGATTTAGTGTCTTATAGCTCATGATGCAGGTGAGAGAGTAGAGTTATTCCCATTTTATAGGTAAAGAAACAGACCCAGGGGTAGCATAGATTTTAAGTTAAGAGAAGAGTCTCTAGAACCACACTGTGCCTGTATTTGAACTTTAGTAGTTACTGGAAGTGTGAACTTGGACAAAGTATTTAACTTTTATGTGCGTCTGTTTGCCCATTTGTGAAATGGGGATAATAATAGTATATTCTTAAAGGGCTGTTGTGAAGCTTAAAGAATTAATATGTAGAAAATGTTTAAAATAGTACCTGACACATAGTAAATACTCTTATAAGCTATTGTAAGGTACATGGAATTATCATTTAACCTGTAAATCCACACTTTGTTTATCTTCCCTCTGTATGGCTGGTAAAACAAAACAAAACAAAACAAAACAAAACATTGGTCCAGGAGGCTGGTCATCTGGTGACTATAGGCAAATTACTTACCTATAAAATGAGGGTTTAACTGTGATAATCTTTATAGTGGTATGCAATTCTAAGAGTCAGTGGTTCTAAATAGGCCCTGACAACAGCTTTAAAGTTCATTAATTGTTTTGTGACCAACTAACCTAGTTGGTAGGTTCTGGATTGGCCTTGACCTGATCAACTGGACTAAATAGGGAATAAGAGTGAGCTATGTGCTGCTGGGAGAAGCTAAGCATGAAGCTCCTAAAATGGAGACTACAAAGTAAAAAGAATTCAGGCAGTGGAATCAGCTAGACCTGGGCCTAGGGAGTGCAAAAAGCATTATAGATAGTGTCCTGAGCAGAGGGTTGGTAATTGATGCTGAGATATTCTTTTGACCCTTGATAAAAAGCCGTGGATATAGCTTTAAACTACAAGCCTTTTATGGTGCTCTGGGTTATAGAGATAAGGATGGTAGCTAGAGAGAGGCAGAGTATGTGTGATTATAGAGATCTAACAACACCAGTTGGGACTCATCTTTGCCAGGAAAGAGGAAACTTCTCTTATAAAGATTTATTTTATTGAGGCCAGTGACCAGAAATTATCCTTCTTCACTTAGGCCAGAACAAGGAGAAATTGACTTTGGACATGATTGGAAAAAAGAAAGTTCAACATAAAAATGAATCTCCGCATAAGCAGAGAAACTAGTAACTTCAGGTGGTTGTCTAAATCTCCTTCTTTAGGATTGATTCTTGAAGAATAGGAGCCATCGGGTTTATGATATCATGGATGGAGTTCTGTAAGTTCAGTAAAGATAATGAGTAGTATTGCTAGTATGGATTGATGTGTATAAGAGAACATGAGGTGAAGAGACCCACTTCCATAATTTATTACTTGTGTTATTGGTTGAAGGACCAGGTCACTTTCCTGAGCCCCAGTTTCCTCATCTTCATAATATAGGCAATAGTGAGACCCACCTCATTCAGTAAGGATCAAGTGATGCAGTAGATGTGAAAATACTTTGCAAACAGTAAGGCATGAGCTATTTGAAAAAGTGGCATTGTAAAAGGTCCTGCTGGAAATCTGTTTGTGTCCATGCTGAAAAACTGCCTCTATGCCTTACCTTCTGTGGAACGCACAAAGACTAGAATCCTGAACAATGACAGATGTATTAGGCAGGGTCTGAGGAACAGAACCCCTCAATTAAGTCAACAATCAGGGAGTGTGTCTATGACTGTGTTTATTATATCTGTGCAAGGAATATGCATTCCTTTTGTGACCATAAGGTTATTTCTGGCTAGTATGTTGGAGAGCAGACTTGTGGGAGAGGGCAATAGACTGCCTTTATTGTCTTTGAACTATTTTTTCTTTGGCCTTATGGAGCCATAATTGCTTTGGGGAGTCAGTCTTTCTTCAAAGCAGGTTGATGAAAAAGCTGACCTCTCTGGAGGACATACTCAGCAATTTAGTGCTGGGAAGACAGTTCTTGAGTCTTTTTGCCTGACAGGCCATATGTTCTCTATTATGTAATCTGTTTCCCCAGATGCCAGGAAGACTGATGGCCCATATAATCCAGAACAGCTGGGGAGAAAGAGAGAGAGAACAAATAACACAATAGTCAGGATGGTAGTTAGAGAGAGGCAGACTACCCGTCTCCCCCATCCTTATCACTGCATTTAGATGAGTGTCATGAATGTGTTTGTTCATGTGACAGTGGTATAGAACACTGTTGTGTGGAGCCCAGTACTCCTGTCCATGAAGTTTAATGAACAGGGTTAGGGTCCATAAATAGCCCCTGCCTTTCTGGGTGATTTCAAACTCATCCCTTAACTTCTTTGTTGCTTAGTTTTGCCATGCTATCAAATTCATAATTTAGTACAGACCCCCTGTATTTCAAAGGGTGATCATACAAATCACTGACCAAATCTGTGCCAAGGTTGAAGAAAGCCATATTCTTTCTTACTCATGACCTCTCTGGATAGTATCATGTGTGGGTGAGAGCAGGGGACTACAGGACTGGAGTTCATTGTGTGTGAGGAATGTCATGGTCTATTACCCTAGGGGGAGGGGCACAATGGAGTTAAATAATGTACCACTAATTCTCAATTGGTCATTTCCAAGAGGGAGGAGCACAGAGAACTGAAAGGCAACAAATGTGAAGCTCATTTTAGCCACTGATTTCAGCCTCTCCACCAATTTCAGACCCAGGGCTGCCTTGAAGCACCAAGGAGAGATGGACTGTTGCTTTCTTTGTTCTCTGGGAAGTTCATGAGTAGGGATAAAAGCATGAAGCTTATGTAGACTGTATTGATACTCTGGGTCATTCCATACACTGGCTAATGGACAGTTGATACTATTGTTTGTCTTGTGGTCCAGTTTAGCTTGTGCTCCAGTGTCATCCTCCTGACCCCTAACCATTAGAGTCTGTGAGTTTTAGTATAAGTGGTAGAGCTCTGTGGGTGGGTAAAGGACAGACAAAGCAGCTAGCTGTGTGGACTGAACACATTCTCATTTTGTCTCCTAAGCTGATCACTGGAGATTCCATCGTTAGTGCTGAGGCAGTATGGGATCACGTCACCATGGCCAACCGGGAGTTGGCATTTAAGGCTGGCGACGTCATCAAAGTCTTGGATGCTTCAAACAAGGATTGGTGGTGGGGCCAGATCGACGATGAGGAGGGATGGTTTCCTGCCAGCTTTGTGAGGGTGAGTGTCAGCCGTCACTCTCTACTTCTCTTTCCTTAGCTACCTGCCTGACCCTGGCTTCCCCTTTACCATCCTCTATTCTTCTATTCATTCTTCTCCTGGTATCTTTTCTCAATTTAATTTTTTTTTCTTTTTGCGGTTTTTGGCTGGGGCTGGGTTTGAACCTGCCACCTCCGGCGTATGGGGCTGGCACCCTACTTCTTTGAGCCACAGGCGCGGCCCTCTCAAATTTTTTCTTTCTTTTTTTATTGTCTCCTATCAAGGACCTGGGCTTCCTTTATTCTTTGCCCTTTAACATTTTAAAGTTTTTCTTTGTCTCTTATTTATTTTAACCCCTACCCATCATTCTACCTTTGTACATATTAATTCCTTTGTCTGGGCCTTAGTTTCCTCTTTGGGGGTTGGCCCTTGGTGGTTTTTGAAGACTTAACTCTATATTGCTGTGAACTTTTGCTTTTCTTAATGTCTTCTTTTCTGCTTTCTTTCTTTCCTTTATACCTTATTGTTTATCCTTTCTTCTTATAGATCCTTCTCATCTCCTATCTTCTCCTCTTTTTTTTTTTTTTTGCTGTCATCTTTCCTCTGCTCTCTTTTCTTCTCTGTTCTCTCTCCCTCCGCCTTTACTCTCCTTTTCTCTTTCCTCTCTGATTCTTTGCCTCCTTTCTCTCATTTAGGAAAGTGTGGACATTCTTATGTATTTTCACAGGACTGTCTTTAGATGTTAATGTAAGAGTGTGGGCTGTCACCCTAGGGGATAGAGCTGTGTGGACTGAACACATTCTTATTTTGTCTTCTAAGCTGATCACTGGAGATTCCATCGTTAGTATTGAGGCGGTATGGAATCACATCACCATCACTGTAGCTGATCTTACTTTTTTCAAGAGTCAAGTGGTCAGGATTTAAACTGTGCTGAGGGTGGGAAGCAGGCATCCTGCAAGGTCTTGCAAGGCTTCTGCTTCTTTGACATTGTACCACTAATAACTTGGCACTTAACAGAGGGATTCTTGGGAGGGATCTCACAGTAGGTTTGTGCTTCTTCCCAGTCACTATGGAGGAAGTGACTCTAGGGTGCTTATTACCTCAAGTTGCAATGGAGAAAGAGTATTTGACTAGGAGTTCCAGTTGTTGACCTTCCTTGGGATTGTGAACTGGAATCAATTCTTTGACTATAGTGAGCTCTGGTTTACCCATCTGCTAAATAGTCTTGACAGTTCCTTAATGTCAGAGGATGTTACAGAAAATGAAATCAAATGTGAAAACTGATTTGTGGTAAGATTAGCACCAAAGCCATATGAAAGTGTGTTATAACTATCCTTATCACAGCCTTTTGTTAGTTTCTCCTATGAGGTGAGGCTGAAATCTTCTGGACCCCTACAAAAAAGTCAAAGAGACTTGAGATCTTGAAGGTTGAAGAGCTTCAAGATTGGAATGATGGCAGCATGATATGAAGGAAGGAACAGGGCATTTGGAATCAGATAACTTGAGATATGGGTTTACTGCCTCCTAGTTCTGTAACTTTGGGGAAGATTTAACTTTTCTAAGTTGTGATTTCCTTATATGAAAAATATGGATAACAGACTTTTCACAAGGATTCAATGAGCTCACATAAGGTAAGATATCTAGCGCAGTGCTTAACAGTTACTATATATAGATATATATCCAAGATATTAGGTACTTGGCAAATGGTAACTTGTTTTATTATTATCATCATAATTATTATTGCCACCGCCATCAGCACCTTATTAGTTACAAGAAGGTCCCTGTATCAAGGCTGGCCCTAGAGGTTGAAAGAGGCTTCCTTCCTCAGAGGGATACAAACCTGGAAAGTATTATTATCTATTTGGGATAGTTTAAGTGAGGGCACTGGCTAGATATATGGGAATGGACAAAATGACCTCTCATTTCTATCTATATGTAGAATCTTTTAATGAAATATATAAACCTTTCTTCTCTGCTTATGTGGAATCTTCCATCAGAGTCTCAAAACTCCCTCTGTGTCCCAGTTCAGGTTTACTTGTTGATGAATCAGTCCCAGGAGTAGTCAGAAATAGCACATCAATAACCTCAGGCCTTCAGGACTAGCATGAGGCCTTGTACATGTATAGCTTTTGTCTCTTGTGCTGACAGACTACTCTCTTTAAAAGAAATATTAAACTGCACCCAGTGGTGACATTACTCAGATTCAAATGCATTTAATTTCCAGGAGAAATGCCACTTTTATAATAAACAGAAAATCAAGGGATGGGGGAAATGATTGAGCAAGTCAGGATGGCTCAGAGAGGTGAATGATAGAGCCAGATTTCAGAATGTTGATGAGGAGCCATTGTTACTCCTAAGTGAAGCCCAATGTTCCTCTAGGTACATAGCCTTAAAAGCCATTTGGTACAGAGTCTATCCCAGTGGTTCTCAACACTAGCTCTATAAGGAAATTGCTTAAGTGGCAAAAATTAAAAAAAGAAGTATCTAGAAAACAAATAAAAAACCCACTAAATACCAGGCTCCAGACTAGTTAAATAATAATCTTGGAAGATCGGAATTGGATTTTTAGAAAACCTCTAGGTTATACTGGGTAGCCTGGCTTAAGAACCACAATAGAATATATAATCAAGGCCACAAATGTAATTTAAATGTTTTTAGTAGCCACATTAAAAAAGTAAAAAAGGTACAGGTGAAATTAATTTCATTTATTTTATTTAACCCAATATATCTAAAATATTCTGTAATATGTATTATTACTATAAGATTATTAATGCTATATATTACTAAGTCTTTGAAATTTGTCATATATTTTATACTCACAGAACATCTCAATTCACACTAGCTGAGCTGAGATTCAGTAGCTCCTTTAGAACACCATTTTGTCCATAGGTTATCTGCCATATAGCAGGAAAGTATAATAACAAAGAAAAGACTTCCCTTTTAGCCCCATACTAGCCGGGCAGATTTGTAGATCATTGGACCAAATTGGTAACTGATACAGTTAGTAGAGCCCTATTTCCTGTGTGGAAATCTCATTGTTATGAGAACATTTGAGGCCTAGGATGACTAATCAAGGGTGCTTATGTGGTTCTGTCCAAGCTTGCTCTACCTGTTGTTGATCATATTAAAACCCAACCTGGAGTCTGAGAAACCTAGATTGCCTCAGTTCTGTTATTAGATATTCAGCTGAGCCACTTCCTGTGTATCTTCAAAGTTCAGTTTTCTTCCTTATAAAATTAGGATAATTGGGTTTTATGAAAATGCTTTGTAACCTGTGATATGCTGGATACCTGACAACAGGAATTGTGATTTTATTTTGGCTGCTGAATGGGAACTTGTCAGGTATTTGTGCCTTCTACACAGTCAAATTGCCTCCCCTGCTGTTCAGAATTTCATTCTCATATATGTATATACATAAGTGTGTGTATGTGTTTTCTTAGGTTCTTTCTTTTCTGTACTGAGGACAAGGCTTCACAAGAGCAATGAAAGAGTTAATGTACGTTGGAATTAGAGATTGCTGGACATCAGTCCTCATATCTAGCTGTTGACATCTTCAGCTGCTTTCCTGGGCTGGTTTACCCCATAGGAGTTGAGAGAAGACTATCAGGATATGATGGTATCTTTAAGTTTCAAGTCCTACCCCTGGGATTAGCCTCATTTTGCCTGATGGGCCCTTAATGCCAAGTCATTCACGCTCTTTTTGTTCATAATTATGCGTAAAAGTAGACTTTGTTCTGACTTTGGGCTTTGGCCTGGAAAGAGCTTTCCACCTACCTGAGGGAAGGTTGTATATAGGACACACAACAGCCTATTACTGATGAGATGTTAAGGCCTGTGAGACAAGCCATGGATTTGGTCAGAAAGTGAAGAACCTGCTCAGATACCATCAGGACTTACATATATATTTTTGCATTTTCTTCAAATTCTATGTTTCTCCAGTTTCTGGCCTGTCTACAGTTATGGAGATGAAAGGATCACCTAAGAGGACCATTATCATCACTCCTTGCCTTTTTACAAACCAGATGTCATGGAAATCCAACCTTTACTGTTGGGGCTTCATAGGGAAGCCTGCCAAGATTTATTTATAAAGTGCTCTTTGTGGCTGAAGAAACAGACACTTGGTAAAATCTTTTCACCTTTATGGAACCCTAGATGCACTGTAGATATAGAGCTATAAAAACTCATCCTGGTCAGGAGTGGCCAATTTAAATGCTTATAGGAGCTAGGCAGGTTATTTTATGTGGGTGAGATAGGCTTAGACAAGGAATAAGTGGGAGTCTGTGTCCAAATGGGAAATCCATGCCCCATCTAAAGGGAGCAAAAGTGATTTTTTAGTTGTCATGGATAGAAGTATTATGATGATAGAAGCCCATTAGGGCTAGATCTTATGGCTTTTACGAAAAGCAGGATTTGGAATTTTATGTAAAAATCTCCATTTGAAAAAAAATGTTGACCACTAATTCACATTTTTTATTTTTGAGACATAGTCTACTCACTTTGTTGCCTTCAGTAGAGTGCTGTAGTGTCATAGCTCATAGCAACTTCACATTCTTGGGCTCAAGTAATTCTCTTGACTCAGCCTCCTGAGTAGCTGGGACTACAGATGCCTGCCACAACACTTGGCTATTTTTCTATACATGGTGTCTCGCTCTTTGCTCAGGCTGGTCTAGAGGCAGTCCACCTGCCTTGACCTCCTAGAGTGCTAGGATTACAGGCATGAGCCACCTCAACTGGCCTAATTCATATTTTTAAAGAAACATCATAAGGGTTAAATAGAGCATAGCTATAGGCCAAATTTTCTCCCAAGGTCCCAGCTTATGATCACTGGTCAGCCTGACCTCCTCATTGTATAAATCCTAAGAAAACATAGGCTTGGAGATGAGAAATAACTTAATGTATCATATAGGGAATTAGTGGCAAAGCCAGGACTTGAACCCAGACTTCCTGAATCTTATAGCATGTTCAATGTCTGGGCTTCCTTTGGTATGTTTTCTGTAAAATTATTATTATTTTTTTTTCCTGTGAAGAGGCTAAACATTCCTGTTTCTTTGTAGGTCTTTCTTGTAATGTTTTGTGGAAAATATTTTTTTTTTTTTGAGACAAAGTCTCATTATGTTGCCCTTGATAGTGTGCCAAGGCATTACAGCTCACAGCAACCTCAAATTCTTGGGCTTAAGCAATTCTCTTGCCTCAGCCTCCCAAGTAGCTGGGAATACAGGTGCCCACCACAATGCCTGGCTATTTTTTGTTGAGGTTATCATCATTGTTGTTTAACTGGCCTGGGCCGGCCGGGTTCTAATCGGCCAGCCTCAGTGTATGTGGCTGGCACTGTAACCACTGTGCTACAGGTGCTGAGCTGAAAATATTTTTATTATAGTATGGTAACTCTGGAAATAAGATTCTCTTCCTTTCCCATATTTGCTGCTATTGATTATTGAGGGCTATAATTGTCCTTTTGTTTAGAGATTTTTCCAATCTGTGAATATTTTTTGCACATACTGTATTTCTTGTCATGTGTGGTCACTGAAGTTTCTGTTATCTCATGGTCAGCCAGTGACTTGACAGAGATTTATTTAAACACTTGTAGCCAAGAAGAAAAAGTAAATGCTTTTTTTTTTTTTTTTTTTGGCTTTTTCAGCTTGGCTGTAAGCCGAGCCTCACCAATGATTGTATGTCAGGACATCCTACAACTCTGCCTTAGCCTTCTTCTCTTACTTGAATGGAGACTTCAGATTCTTCAGAATTACAACCCTATGGTGATCATGTTTCTTCTGAGCATACATCTGGTCCTGAGCATATGTATTAAAATCTCCCTTCCCCAGTATGCACAGTGGCCCTTTTGAATTCTTATTCCAAGAAATTTCCTCCTCACAAGCTTCTTTTTTGTGCCGTTAAGTCTGTTTGCTGCTTGTCCCATCTACCGTCCTTTGTCCTATGTGGGCATGTGTGTTGTCTATCTTTACATCTTTGAACAGAGGGAGCTACAGTCTGGAAAGCCATCTCATCCCAAAATCAGCCTCTGTACTAGTCCCTGAGTGCCAACCAGGTCCAAATGCACAACCATAGTATTGTAAAGAACAAGATCATTATCCTCATAGAACCATGAAGGCACACCAGTAATGTGAGCCAGTCTTTCATTGGCCACTGGGGAATGGGGGATAGTAGGAGGATGAACAAAAGTGCCTCAATTCTCTTACCAAATTTTTTCTCCCCATTTCTGCATTTTGGATGAGATTCCAGTGTTAAGAAAAAGTACATCTATCAGTCTTTACCAGGTTAGGGTTGTTTCAGTAAAGGGACTGATTCTTTGTGTGCCCTATCCTGCCACTTTTAGTGATGATGCCTCCTCATGAATCTTAATTCTGTGTTTTCTGAACTATAGCACAATCAGTAAAGGGTAGGCTTGGATGGCTAGAAAATCTGTTAACGCTTAAGGACTTAACCTTCCATTCCAGGGTAATGGCAACTGTGTTTTTCTTTCTGTCGTTGAGTTTGGATGTATTAATTCATATTTATCCACTCAAGCTTCAAGTGGTCATATGCCTCTAGCCTTTACCATCTATGTATGGGGTGTCTCAGAGAGCTCCATACATTGGAAATTGACAAAATCATGTTTTATATTTTAATAGTTTTATATTAACACATAGAAAAATATTTTGTAAATATTTCAGAAAATTTTATGATGAATATTTTTAAATAAATGTACATTAGTTGCAATTTCCCATTTTCCCTTTGTATGTTTGGTGACCTTTGGTACACCCTGTAAAAAGTCCTGCTTGTGGCACTAGAGATGATATATTTTAGACTCCATGAGTTGAGTCTGACATTTGCAGGGAGGGCCTTTTTATCTGGGTTGCAGAGATCTCTCCCCTGATACTATAATTTCAAAAGACATTACTAGTACTCATTGCATTCACATAATCCATCTTACTGGCTTCTCTTTGTGCACATGCTCTGGGTTATATTATCCAGTACATCATTTGGCTAATAGGGGTTTTTGGTGTTGTTGTTGTTGTTTTTAATATGCAGCCCTCTTTAGCTCAGAGGGAGCCTTAAATTTTTTCAGATACCACAGGTTACCTTGTAGGCCTTTCTTAGAATCTTAAAATTGAAAGCAACATTGAGGGTCATATAGCCTAATCTCTAGCCTGCAGGCTGGACCATAGCTAAATCACTCCATATTTTTGAGAACATTGCCAGCATATGTCAGGGAAGCCTGAACTACGTCCTTGTTTGCAGCTGCTGTCTTTTACACTATAGTCCAGTCAACTTCTTGACACGTAATTGCTTTTTGCACTAGGAAGATCATGTTTAAGAGCTGGTAGGAGATACTCTAAATTGTTCCCTTCAGGGTGGGGCTTTCCTTCTAAGGCCCCCTCATTGTCCCATAGCATGAATTTGCAACCTGGTTGGTAGCCTGAATGCTGTATTCTGGGACCTGGGTCCTACTTTTCTCTGTGTAACAAACTCCTGGGTTCATTTGGGGATCAGCTTAGGCCTCCCTAGTATCATGTTTACACTTCTTGGTGGTTTGATGTCTTGAGGAGAGGAAGACCATGTTTGAGTGTTTATGTTTGAGTCACATAAACAGAGATAAGGTCTGTTTATGTGACTCTTTGGAGAGTACAAAAGGAAGTTCTGGCCTCGGTTTGCATTTGACTAGACTTGATTGAATTGGATTCAGCCAAAAGGCCTGGATTTGTTGGTCCTTAAAATGGTCTGTGAGCAGTGATGGTTTATTTTATAGAACCAGGGAGTTTTAGGGTTTAGGAGGATCTTAAAAGACATCCACTTTATCCCTCTTGCTGATATTTGAACACCTCTGACCAAGTTAGTTTTATCCCAGGGTCAAAAGGTTGGTTCGACATATGTAAATCAATAAGCTTTTTTAGATAGTGAAGTTATTACATTGTTTGCTGCTCAGTGAGACTTGGCCTGAGGGTCATATGTGGGTGGACTCATTCCTACATTGAATTACATATTAAGTAAGCAAAAGTTACTGTTAAGGACATATTTAATAAAGGTGTTGTCTGTAGGACATGGCCAGCAGTATTTCTGGAATTGCACTGAAGTCAGATAAAGTTGAATTGGGGACAGGTCCTAGAAGTTCACCTTCCCTTATGGGTTGGGTTAGGCTGAAAGCATATAGTGGGTGAGGACCTTCCCAATTGCAAATGTTGGGAGAAAGTCCATTGAATTGATAGAGTTGCAGCCCCAGTAGGTAGTAGACAGAGGGTGGCTTTGTTCTTATGGAAAGTGTTTGGTATGAGTGAATCCAACATTAAGTTGTTGAGTGTGTTCCAATAAGTAGGTAAAGAATGGTGACTAGGAATCCAGAGACAGGGAGTGTGCAGTGAAAGTGGCATCTCATCTGTGGAATGAAGGGCTTAGTTATAAATTCATTCACCTACAGATGATCATCAAATGGCTACTAAAGAGGTATAGAAATATTTTAGAGGCTCGGCGCCTGTGGCTTAAGTGGCTGGGGTGCCAGCCACATATATCTGAGCTGGTGAGTTCGAATCCAGTCTGGGCCCACCAAAAAACAATGACAGCTACAACCAAAAATTAGCCAGGCATTGTGACGGGCACTTGTAGTCCCAGCTGCTTGGGAGGCAGAGGCAGGAGAATCTCTTAAGCCCAGGAGTTGGAGGTTGCTGTGAGTTGTAATGTCATGGCACTCTACCAACAACTTGAGACTCTGTCTCAAAAAAAAAAAAAAAAAAAAAGTATTTTAGATCTTCGTTCAGTCTATCCTCCAGGAATCTGATAGTAGGTGTGAGAACTATCAGCTCTGTTACTTTAGTCAATTTTTTTCCTTTGTCAAGTCTCAGTTTTCTCCCCTGGATGATGGAGGAGATGGGCCAGATAAACACGAAGAACCTTTCTAGTCCATATGCTATAATTATATTTTAATTGAGGTAAAATAATAAAACTTACCATTTTAATTATTTTAAAGTATATAGTTTAATGTATTTGCAGTGTTGTACAACGGTCACCACTATCTAGTTCCAGAACTTTTTTATCCCCCTCAAACGAAACTCTATACCCTTGAGCACTGACTCCACCATACATGTTTTGTGTACAGGTTAACAGATAGAAGGCATAGGATAGTTAGGGAAGGGGTATAATTCAGTAGGAGCTGAGATCAGGAAGAAACATTAGACTTGAGTAGCCAGAAGAGAGTACTTAAGCATTGATACAGACTAGCAAGGGGTTAAAAGTACAAGACAGTTGTTACAGGAGGACCTTAAATAGAGAAGAAGCCAGATTTGGACCACTGGGAGAATTTTGCAGATCATATAGTGAGCAAGACTCTGCTGGACTTGCCTAATGCTAGTATATGGCATAGCCCAAACAAGATACCAGGTCTGACTG
Source organism: Perodicticus potto (assembly GCA_963574655.1). Lineage (NCBI taxonomy): Eukaryota > Metazoa > Chordata > Mammalia > Primates > Lorisidae > Perodicticus > Perodicticus potto. Next base: position 8,446 of record CAUYRH010092132.1, on the reverse strand, counting down.
GTATCAACCAGAGAAATAAATGTTTCAGTGACACAACAGACAAAAGGAAAGGACTGGTGTGAATATCCTATCCAAAATGTTTTTTTTTTTTTCCCCCTGCATGTCTGTCAAATAATTATAGTCCTTCTGGGAGATGAGTAATTCAGGTCAGCTTGATTTCAGCATACTTCCTTAGTGTGGCTTTCATCATGAATTCAGGGAGGGCAAGGATTTGTACTTCTATGTCTGGATAGTCTAAATATAAGCCTTCTCTCTTTTTTGTGCTCAAACAAAAAGCAGATCAAAGGAAATGAAGAAGAAATGAACTTCTAAAGGTCCTGGCAGAACACTCCTTTTGTGGCTCCTTGACTAATCAACTTCAATGATATCCAGAACTAAGCAGGAGAGGCCCATGAAAACCAATGAAAAGAGACTTATGAGTATTGTGTAGCATAGTTAATCTAAGAGACATTTACTTTTCTTGACTGGGAAGGAAATATGTCATCTGAGAAGGATTTCCCTGCACTTTAATCCACCCTCATTCTGGCTTGTGCTGTCACCATAAAAAGCCTTGTTGTGGGCAAAATATCAATATTCTCAGACCAGACTAAGCCTGCTTTCCTTTGGTGAGGCTTGTTTATAGTATGACTTTCAAGGAGGTGACATTTGGAACCTGAGAGATTTGGGGCAGTTATGAAGGCATTTATGAAAGTACTTTCTAAAACCTTTCCTGGACCAGAGAGGACAATTTTTCCCAGATATTGCCTCATAGTTCTAGGGGCAGATGATGCCAACGTAGGGATAAAAACAGCAACAGCTAATACTTGATTCTGTGCCAGAAGTTATTTTCCATGCATCACCTTATTTAATTTTCTAAACAGTCATATGAGATAAATTGCTATTATTGTCTGTTTCACAGATGAAAAAACTGAGGATCACATAGATTAAATAACTTATTCTCTGTTACTTACCAAGGCAGTTGTAGAGCCAGTATTTGAACCTGGGCTCCTAAGTCTGCAACATTTACCACTATCATAAATTGTCTCTTCTAATTTTGGTGTAAGAGTCCAGAAACCTTGTTTCAATCCTGACTGCCATCTTTTTACTGTGAGACAGTTTTCTCTTTGGCTTTGGATTTCCCATTTGGGAAGCAGAAATACGTCTTGCTTTGCTTGCCTTTTTATGGGCTATTTTGAAGGCCAAAGTAAGGGAGTTTGTGGGAAGGTACCACTCCTGAAGTAGATTGTCAGGTATGCCAGGGACCAGAAGAGAATGATAGAAAAGAATAGGAATGTTTTCATAGGATGATCTTTCATGTAATTAGTTATAGTTATTCAATCTCCTCCCCTTTAGGGACAGACGAGTAGTTTCTGCACCTGACTGTGTACATCATACTGGGTGTCTTTGTACAAGGCAGAAATGCAAAATGTTTTCTCGCATGTGTGCTCAAAGATCTCTAAGCATTCCTGATCCTCCTATCAGCTGAGACTAGGGTTACAAAACTGGTTTTGTGTGAGTGTGTGTGTCTGTGTCTGCACCCTTCTGTGGATAGCTGGGTTTCTTTCAGTTCCTCACATCCACTTTTGCATCCACACTTTGTCGTTGTTTCACTGTGGTGGCATTTTGGTAACCTTTGTTACACAAAAGTTCACATGCCCTCTAATTCCTCTCCCTTATTGGTGTCTTGCTCTTTCTTAGTGTTTGCTGAAAATTTTAGCTGGCACGTTCATTCAAACAGAGGCAGAGCTCATGATTGAAATTATCTGAAAAAGAAAGAGCTGTCTTCGGAAAATAGTAATATCATTACTGGTTGTATTCAAACAAATGGGCTGGGCAATTGCTAGTGGGGAATATTGTCAAGGAAGTTTATGCACTGACTGAGGGATAAGGAGTGGTGTAGATTAGCTAATTTTCCATTTCCCTCATAATCTCTAGCTTTGAGATTTTCGTATTTAATGTGAATGGCAGTAACCCCTTACTTTCTCAAATCAAAGGATGGCTCAATTTTCACTTCTCTCAGATTGGTTAGATTTGGCCTTTGAAAATATGTAGGTGAGGTTTAGACAATATTGTTTAACCATTCTTTTCTCAAAAACCTCACGCTGCTAAGCCAGAGTGGGGTGGCTTTCAAGACAGTCCTTGAGCCTTTATTGAACTTATAAGGGAGCTACTAGCTGGATGTTATGAAATCTTTTCTTTCTTTTTTTTTTTTGAGACAGAGCCTCAAGCTATCACCCTGGATAGAGTGCCGTGGCATCACAGCTCACAGCAACCTCCAATTCCTGGGCTCAAGCAAGTCTCTTGCCTCCATCTCCCAAGTAGCTGGGACTACAGGCGCCCACCACAACTCCCGGCCATTTTTTGGTTGCAGCCGTCATTGTTGTTTGGCGGGCCTGGGCTGGATTCGAACCCGCCAGCTCAGGTGTGCGTGGCTGGTGCCTTAGCCCGTTGAGCCACAGGCACTGAGCCATGAAATCTTTTCTTTGAGAACTACCAATAGTTTGGGGAAGAGAGCATACATTTAACATATGGTACAATGGGGAGTCTGCTGGAGTATGCATATAGGTATTTAAATGCAAGGAGAAAGTCCAAGAAAGATTTCACACAAAATCCATAATGATGGTTTCCTTAGGAGAGGTGGAATATGGCTAAGATGGGGAGTGGTCCAAAGGAAAATTTCACCTTATCTAGATTTTTTTAACTTTTTATTTATTTATTTTTATAGAGATATAATTCATATACCATAAAATTTGTCATTTAAATTATACAGTTCAGTGGGTTTTAGTGTACTCACAGGGTTGTACAATTGTCACCACTATCTGATTCTAGAACAAGTTATTTTTTTAAAGTTATTTTTAATTGACAAGTAAAAATTATATATTTATGGGTACAATGTGATTGTTTGATATATAGAGGTGTCTATGAAGTTCATGTGGATGAACACCAACTTTATGGATACCCCATATATATTCACATATACAAACATAGTGAAATTATTAAATTAGCATATCCATCACCTCACATACTTATCAGTATTTTTATGATGAGAACATTTAAAGTCTACTCTCTTAGCAATTTTTATATATGATACATTATTATTAACTGTAGTTATGCTGTATGATAGATCTTCAGCATTTATTTCTCTCTTCCAACTGAAACTTTGTACCTTTGACCAGCATCTTTCCAGTCCCCCAACTTAGCCCCTGGTGACAACTAATCTGCTTTCTATCTTTATGGATTTGTCCATTCTGGACACTTAATATAAATGGAAAAATACAATCTGTGTAATTTTTTATGTCTGGCTTATTTTACTTAGAATACTGCTTTTGAGGTTCATCAATGTTATAACACTAGTATATTAGTGCTTCATTCCTTTTTCTTGCTAAGTAGTATTCTGTTATACAGATACACCATATTTTAGTTTTAGATGTTCCCACTATTTTGCTTTTATGAATAATGCTGCTGTAAACTTTTGTGTATAAATTTTTGTGTGAACAAATGCTTTCATTTCTCCTGAATATATACCCATTAGTGGAATTGCTGGATCATACTGGTAACTCTGACTCTTTGAGAAACTACCAAAATGCTTTCCATAGCAGCTATACCATTTAAATTCTTATCAGTCGTGTATGAGCATTCCAATTTCTCCACATTCTTGTCCTTGTTATTGACCTTTTAAAAATTATTATTATAGTCTTTCTGAGGGATGCGAAGTGGTATCACCTCGTGGTTTTGATTTGCATTTCCCTCATAATTAATGATGTTGAACATCTTATAGTGTATTTATTGACCATTTATATGTCTTCTTTGTACAAATGTCTATCCAGATGCCCTGCCTATCTTTAAGTGAATTATTTGTATTATTGTTATCATTAAGTTCTCTATATTCTATACCAGGTCTTTATCAGACATATAATGTGCAAATGTTTTCTTCCAGTCTGCGGGTTGTCTTCACTTTTTGATGGTATCATTTGTAACACAGAAGTTTTTAATTCTGCTTGGTTGCTTCTTTTTTAGGTGTCATATATGAGAAACCATTGTCTAATCTAAGGTCACAAAGATATCCCTTTTTTTTGAAGAGTTTTATAGTTTCAGTTCTTATATTCAACTCTTTGATCCATTTTGAGTTAACTTTTGTATGTAGTTGTAGGTAGGGATCAAAGTTCATTCTTTCACATGTGGATATGCCATTGTATCAGCAACATTTATGAAAAGACTATACATTCCCCTTTGAATTGTCTTAGAAATTTCGCAAAAATCAATTCACCATAAATGTAGGGTATATTTCTGGTCTCTGATCATTTCATTGATCTTTATTCTTGTGCCCGTATACACTCTCTTGATTACTTACTGTAAGTTGGTAGTAAGTTGAAATTAGAAAGTGTGAGCCCTCCAACTTTATTTTTCATTTTGAAAATTGTTTTGATTATTCTGAGTCTTTTTAAATTTCATATGATTTTTTTTTTTTTGGCAGTTTTTGGCCAGGGCTGGGTTTGAACCCACCACCTCTGGCATATGGGGCCAGCGCCCTACTCCTTTGAGCCACAGGCGCCACCCCCTCATATGAATTTTAAAATCACTTTGTCAATTTTTGCAAAGACACCAGCTGAGATTTTGATAGGGATTTTGTTGAATCTGGATCAATTTGAGTGCCCTCTTAGCACTATTAAGTCTTCTAGTCAATCAAAATGAGAAGTCTTCCTATTTAATTAGGTTCTCTTTCCTTTTATTCAATAATGTTTTGCAGTTTTCAATTTACATGACATGAATTTCTTCTGTTAAATTTATTCCTAAGTATTTTAGTTTTGTTAGTGTTGAGAGATGTCCAGTTTCAGTCATCTACAGGCTGCTAGCCAGTTCGCTTAGCACCAATTGTTAAATAGGGAATCTTTTCTTCAATGTATGTTTTTGATAAGCTTATCAAAGATCAAAGGATGATATGTGTTTGGGTTCATCTCTAGCTTCTCTATTCTGTTCCATACATCTATATCTCTGTTTTTGTGCCAGTACCATGCTGTTTTGATCACTATAGATTTATAGTATAATCTGAAGTCTGGTAAATGTGATGCCTCCTGATTTGTTTTTATTTCTAAATAGTGTATTGGCTATTCGAGGATTTTTTTTCTGATTCCATATAAAACAAAGTACTGTTTCTTCAAGTTCTTTAAAGTATGACTTTGGTGCTTTAATAGGGATTGCATTAAATCTGTAGATTGCTTTGGGTAATATGGACATTTTAACAATATTGATTCTTCCCAGCCATAAGCATGTTATGTTTTTCCATTTGTTAACATCTTCATCTATTTCTTTTCTTAGAGTTTCATAGTTCCCATTATAGAGATCTTTCACTGCTTTTGTTAGATAAATTCCTAGATATTTTAATCTTCATTGGCACTACTGTAAAAGGAATAGAGTGCTTGACTATATTTTCAGCTTGACTATTGTTGACATATGTAAAAGCTACTGATGTGTGAGTATTGATTTTGAATCCTGAGGCACTGCTGTATTCTTTGATCACTTCTAAGAGCTTTGTAGTGGAGTCCCTGGGAATTTTCCAGGTATAAAATCGTGCTACCCAAGAAGAGTGAGAGTTTGACTTCCTCCAATCCCATTTGAATACCCTTGATCCCCTTACCTTGCTTGATTGTGATGACTAGGACTTCCATTACTATGTTAAATAGCAGTGGTGACAATGGGCATCCTTATCTAGTTCCATATCTGAGTGGAAATGTTTTCAATTTTACTCCATTCAATATGATATAGATTGTGGGTTTGCTGTAGATGGCCTCTATCAGTTTAAGAAATAACCCTTCTAAGCTTATTTTTCTTAAGTGTTCTAATCATGAAAGGATGATGGATATTATCAAAAGCTTTTTCTACATTAATTGATAAAATCGTATGGTCTTCATTTTTTTTATTTATGTGGTGTATTATATTTATAGATTTATGTATGTTGAACCAATCTTGTAATCCTGGATAAAACCAGCTTGATCGTAGTATATAGTTTTTTTGATGTATCATTGAATTCTGTTTGCTAGGATTTTATTGAATATTTTTGTGTTGGTATTCATTAAGGATATTGGTCTGTAGTTTTCTTTTCTTGTTGGTCCTTTCTTGTTTTGGGGATTAAGGTAATATTTGCTTCATAAAATGTGTTGGGGAAGATTCCTTCTTTTTCTATGTTTTGGAAAAGGTTATGTAATATAGAAACTAGTACCTTTGTAAAGGTTTCATAAAATTCTGATGTGAAGCCATCTGGTTCTGGACTTTTCTTTTTTGCAGTATTTTGTATAGTTGATGCTATTTCAGTGCTATATAGATCTATTCAAAATTTTTAATTAGGTCTAGTTGAGTCTAGGAAGGTGGCATGCCACCAGGTATTTGTCCATATCCTCCATATTTTCATATTTCTGAGAATAGAGTTTTTGGTAGTAATCATTGAGGATTTTTTTTTTTTAATTTCTATGGTATCTGTTCTTATTTCTCCTTTACCATTTCTGATTGACATTATTAGGGATTTTTCTTTTCTGTTTCTGGTTAGGCTACCCAAAGACTCATCAATTTGATTAATCTTTTTAAGCAACCAACTTTTTGTTTCATTCATCTTCTGGATGATTCTTTTGTTTTCAGTTTCATTTATTTCTGCTCTAATTTTGGTTATTTCTTTTCTTCTGCTGGGTTTCGGATTGGATTGTTTTTCCTTTTCCAGTTGCATGAGATGACCCAGTAAGTTGTTGACTTCCTCTCTTTCTGTTTTCTCCTCTTCTTCTTCTTCTTTTTTTTTTTTTTTTTGTAGAGACAGAGTCTCACTTTGTTGCCCTTGGTAGAGTGCCGTGGCATCACCCAGCTTACAACAACCCCTAACTCCTAGGCTTAGGCGATTCTCTTGCCTCAGCCTTCTAAGTAGCTGGGACTACAGGTGCCTGCCACAGTGCCCGGTTATTTTTCTGTTTTGCAGTTCGGCCGAGGCCAGGTTTGAACCCAACACCTTCGGTATATTGGGCCGGCACCCTACTTGATGAGGCATAGGTGCTGCCCCTCTTTCTATTTTCTTGATGAAAGCTACTAATGCTATACATTTCCCTCTTAGGACTGCCTTTGCAGTATCACACAGGTTTTGATCATTTGTGTCTTCATTATCATTTTGTTCCATAAATCTGATGATTTCCTTCTTAATCTCATTTTTGACCCAGTTATCATTTAGCCTAAGGTTATTTAGTTTCTATGACTTTGACTATGAAGATTTCTGTAGCTGTTGAGTTCCACCTTTATTCTGTGATGTTCCAAGATGATATTAGGAATACTTTGTATTCTTTTAAATTTGTTGATTTTAGACTTGTGTTCTAAGATACGGTCAAGTTGGAGGATGTTCCATGGGCTGATTAGAAGAATGTGTATTCAGTTTTATTGGGATGCAATGTTCTGTAAATGCCTGTTAAATTCATTTGTTCTAGGGTCGAGTTTAAGTCTATTATTTCTTTGTTTATTTTCTTGTTGGAGGATCTATCCAGAACTGCCAAAGGGGTTTTTAAATCTCCAACTATTATGGTGCAGGAAGATTTCAAATCGTTCATATCCATTAGGGTTTTCTTTATAAATTGAGGAGCATTCTGGTAGGGCACATAAATGTTAATAATTGAAATTTCTTCATGTTGAGTTTTTCCCTTGACAAATATGTAGTGTTCATCCTTGTATTTCCTTGTCTTTGTTGGTTTAAATTTTATCGTATCAGTAAATAAGATTACAACCCCTGCTTTTTTTCTGATTTCCATTTGCCTGTAATTAGATGTCCATCTTTTCACCCTGATTTTTTTTGTTGTTGTTCTTTGAGGTAAGTTAAGTCTTTTATAGGCAACAGATACCCAGTCTGAGTTATCGTATCCAGTCAGTCAACCTGTGCCTCTTTAGAGGACAATTTAAGCCTTCCATATTAATTTAGAGAACTGATGGGTATGGTAGTGTTTTTGCCATGATGTTTTTCAAAGGTCCAGTGGATATATTTAATTATTTCACCATTCTGGAAGTTAAGTTTTGTTTGATAAATTCTGGGTGAGTTTACCTTGGTGATAGACCATTGTACATGTCATTATGGTAAATGGGCCTAAGAATATCCTGGAGAGCTGGTTTAGTTATGGCAAATTTCCTCCATATGTGTATATCAGTGAAGTATTTGATTTCTCCATCACAAATGAAACTTATTTTAATTGGGCACAGGATTTGGGGATGAAAATTGTTCTGTTTTAGAAGATTGAAGGTTGATGACCATTCTCTTCTGGCTTTAAACATTTTGGCTGAAATATCTGCAGTCATTCTAATATTTCTCCCTTTCTTGGTAATGCTTTTCTTATGTCTAGCTGTTTGCAGGATTTTCTTCTTCATATTAAGTTTGGTAAAGTTAATTACAATTTGTAGAGGAGGTGCTGTATTTGGATTGTGTCTTTCTGTGGTTCTGAAACTGTCTACTACC